>JAMKQA010013756.1:0-10170 GCA_024699735.1 Posidonia australis
CCAAGTTGGTGCGCCAGCCTTGCTCACAGATGTCTGATTTGGGCTCTGGCTAATGGGTTTGGGGCTCGGTTTAAGGGCTGATCGCATCCAAAGCAACATAGGGACACTCATTCCTGGGTCACCTCAAAATCGGGGTGTCTACAGTTACCCATGAGGAATCCCTATAAATAGACCCTTTAGGCAACCATTTGAAGGGGCTGAATCATCTTGAAAGATAGCCTTCTCCAGAATTCTGCAAACACCAACTTGCACATGAGTTTCTTTCTCTTGCATCCAGAGGTATTCCCAACCCTTCCAAAGCATCTAGGAGTTTATTATCTTGGGTCTTTCTTTTCTTCCTTGAAGGAACATCCACCTCAGACAAGGTAGGCCCTTTATTTTTCAAATAATCTCTTATTCTTTCACAATGGGATAGCATGCTATTAGCTCCATGATAGGTCTAATTCCGTTTACATCATCATGAGGGTTTCGTGTTGAATTCATTTATCCTTTTTGCAAGATACCTTGCATGTAATTCTATGCTTTGGTTATAGCATGTGTAGTTTGTTTCTAGTAAGCACTGCATTATTTGCATGAGCAATCTTTCCTTTATTCTTGATGTAGTTACTTGCATGAGCAATCTATTCTTTATGATGTTCTTGATATAATCACTTGCATGAGCAATCTTTTTATGTTCTTGATTTGATCATGGTTTCAGCGTGTCATGTTGGGTCTTTTGTTACAAGTTTGAATCTTATGCATGAACCCACTAATTATCATGTTCTAATAAGATAGCAATGGTCAGATGCATTCCATCATGCTCTTAGAAATCGCATGAATCAACTTGCATTAGCATAGATTACCCATCTTCTTGCTGGATCAAGTTCTGGATCAGATTGCAGTCTGATCCAGATTTTTCTGGGGAGCACCTATATGGCACACCAGAGCGGTGCACTTGGCCAGCGCCACTCTGGCCCCCCATGTAGGAGCACCGGACTGATCAGAGAGCAAAACATTCATTTTTGCATATCTATCTGCATGATTTCCTGAATGTTTTTGAGCCCAGTTCTTTTACTATTTACTCTTTTTATTCGATGATTTTGCATGCATTTGTTTTCGGTAAAAGCAAGATTGTTTTCTAGTCATTTTCTCACTTTGGATATTCAGTCCTTGGTCGAAGTCTGGTAGGCTGATTGCACCTTACTCCAACATGGAGAGCCTTGTGCATCAGCCCATGATCCAGTAGCATGACTAAATCTAGCTTATTTCATTTAGCCTAAATAGAGTGTGGTCTTGTGCGAGGCAACTAGCCCTTGAGCACAAGGTCCATGGATATTGCATTTGCACTTCTTTCGCTTTTAAGGCATGTTCTTCGAGTTTTGTGAAAGGTTTTATATGGCATGACTTTTCAGAATACGTTTTCATACGATTTGGCATAGCATGAATTTCTATTTTCCCTCAGCACATCATTATGGCCCACATAGAAAGCACCTAGGTGGCGCATCAAACTGACGCATTAGTCTGACGCACCAAATAGGCGCATCCGCTTGTGTTCAGTAGCACACAACAGATTTTCATGTGGTTTTTAGCATGCTTCCTCGATTTGATTTGCTTCTAGGTTTTCATGGTTTTTCTTCCTTGATACATCAGGAAGGCATGTCTCTGTTTTCAACCATTTCCATGCATGATAGTTTGCATTTGGCATATAGTAAAGCATGGATGATAAATCGCTCAAAATACTAGATCCTTGATCTTATTTATGCAGCATCTTTGCATTGACCCTTGACCCGATATAAGAGATATATTTCTGAGCATTAGGACACACCCCTACACATCATGCACCCATATTTTAGACACCACACACATAAGCATGGCATGGCATATTGCCCTCGGGTGTACATAAAAGGTTGAAAAGTCGACATTTCATAAGCGATTGAGAAACCAATAGAAGACTGATTTATTGGGCGCACAAGGGTGCCTAATACCTTTCTAGTGCGTAACAGGGATCCTTACGCATTTTTTTCTGGTTTATGACCTGCTTTTCCATTGCATATTTTGCATGTTTTATATGGTTTTCCTCGTCTCCCATTTTAATAGACTAGGTGGCGACTCCTGCATTTGCATTTTTATTTTTGTTTTTGCCGTGACTTTGCTGATCCCTCGTGTATTTTGGCCTATCGCGCCGAAACCATCTTCGAGGCTGTCGTCGGCATGGTTACAGGAACTGGCGACTCCACTGAGGATAACCAGATCCCGGCTTTGTTTTGGTTTCTCTTTTGCTTCAGCTTTTCTCCTTGCTTGCCTTTTCCACGCTTTGCTTTGTTATCCTTTTAGTATCTGTTCCAGAAGCCAGCATTGGTGGGCAGATGTGTTAAGTAGCAGGTGATGTTGTCCCAATACGATACCACCTTTGTCACACAGAAATCCATGAAAGGACAAGCCATGGCAGATCATTTGGCCTACTTACCTTTGCCAGAATATCAACCTTTGCAGACCCAGTTCCCAGATGAAGATATATTGTTCGCAATGGGTGAAGAGGAGCTGGAAGGGCCTCAGAATGAGCTTCAATGGTGTCTGTAATTCGACGGTGCAGTCAATAAACGAGGGAGAGGCATCGATGCAGTTCTAGCAACACCACAAGGATAGCTTATTCCCTTTGCAAGGAAGCTGACATTTGAATGCACCAATAATGAAGTCGAATATGAAGCCTGCATTTTAGGCTTACAAGTGGCGAAGGACCAGGGCTCCCAAGAACTTCACGTATATGGCGACGCAATGCTGGTTATTTCACAAGTCAATGGCGACTGGAAGACAAAAGACCAGAAGCTCGTACTATATCATGAACGTTTGCTGAAAATGACTGAAGAATTTGAAGATGTCAATTTTTCCTTCATGAAACGAGCTAAGAATGCATATGCAGACGCTCTAGCAACTCTGGCATCATGGTTATCTCTCCCAGAGGCACAGGCTATAGACATTTCAGTCACATGCATTGAACAGCCAATACATTGTATGCATATCCAAGAGGCGCCTTCATCTGTTGAACTGCCCTGGTTTAATGATATTAAAGCTTTTATGGAGTCTGGCATTATCCCTCCCGACATTTCTGCATCAGATAAGAAGACCTTGACATGGTTAGCATCCAAATATGTGCTCGGGGCCAAACAACTATACAGAAGGTCTTATAATCAGATACTTCTCAGATGTGTAGACAAAAAGGAGGCAGATATGCTAATGTTAAAAGTCCATGCAGGCACCTGCGGTCCACATATGAATGGGGTTCTTCTAGCCAAGAAAATTATGCTACAGGGGTATTTTTGGTCCACCATCGAAACAGACTATTGCCATTTTGTTAAAAGATGTCATAACTACCAGATACACGGTAATTTTATACATGCTCCCCCGCAACAGTTGCATAACATGTCATCACCTTGGCCATTTTCAACCTGAGGAATTGATGTTATCGCGGCCATTCGTCCAGCTGCATCCATTGGGCATCGTTATATCTTGGTTGCCATTGATTATTTCACAAAATGGGTCGAGGCAGCATCATATAAAACAATCACAGCAACTATTACTGAAAAATTCATCAAGAATAATATTGTCGTCAGATATGGGGTTCCCTTTGCTATCATTTCTCACATTGGAACTAATTTCATAGCAAAGAAAGTTGAGGATTCCCTACAGAAATGCAAGATCAGGCATCACAGATCTTCCCGCCATCGACCTCAGATGAATGGGGCAGTAGAGTCAGCTAATAAAAATCTGGTAAAAATCTTGAAGAAGAGGGCCGAGACTCATAAAGATTGGCACGAGAAGCTGCCTTATGCATTATGGGCTTACAGGACCTCTATCTGGACCTCGACAGGAGCAACACCTTACTATTTTCTGTATGGCATGGAGGCGGTCCTTCCCTTTGAAGTCGAGATTCCATCATTAAGAATCTTGAAGGAGGCAGAGTTAGAAGAGGCTGAATGGGTACAAGACTGTAATGTTCAGATAGATCTAATTGATGAGCACAGATTGCAAGCTCTGCATCATGCCCAATGCTACCAAAAGAGAGTGGCCCGAGCTTATCAAAAGAAAGTCCATCCTAGAAGCTTTGAACCAGGAGACTTGGTTCTACGTGCCATTCATTTGCCCGATGCACGGGGAAAATTTAGGCCCAACTGGTGTAGAACTTTTGTAGTTAAAGAGGCCTTGTTAGGGGGTGCAATCATTCTTGAAGGCATGGACCATACAGAGCAATCAGAGCCTATCAATGCCTCCTATCTAAAGAAGTACTATCAGTGACTCTTAGTCAATCCTAACGCCTTGCACCATGAGCCATGCATTTTCTTATATTTTTATTGCACTCTAGCACAGCATGAATAGTCTCCTGCACCGTTTTTCTTCTGCATAGCATCATTCATTGCCCGATGAGGAAAATCGGAAGCCTACCTGCGTGAGACATGACAAGTCCTCCTCATGTGCTACTACCCTAGAAGCTTAGGGTGTGAGAGAGAGATTTCAGGAAAATGGACTAAATGAACAAATCCCCACGGGACCTATATCTCTAGAGGGAGGAAAAAATGTTAGGTCTAGTGAGAGTGTGAGTATTAAAGAAAGGATGCACTGACCTTGGAGCATAAAAGAAAAAAAGAAGACAGAAGCAGTAGATAGAAGCTAAGCTCCACTGAGAGAGGTATGTGAACAACCTTACTCCTACCATATAGCTTAGAGAGGAGTCGGAGGATGCACTTACTAAGCCCACATGATCAAAGGGACTAGCCACCCCTTCAACACAAGGGAAATAGCAGCCACCCCCTCAGCCTAAGTGTATTTTACCTCCAAGCAGGAGTAGGGTAGGTTTAGCATGCCTATGAGGGAGAAAAGAAAATGGTTCCTTAAAAGAGTAGGTATAGGACCCCAAGGATTTGGCATGAGGCCCATAAATCTGTAGGAGAGCTACCAATAAACCTAAGTGCCTAGGTTAGTAACACATGAGTTGATGGTAGTGTCACCTCCCATCGCAAGCAAAACAGGCTTCCTTGGCACTGAGGGCACCAATATATCAATTAACCCTTTCTTTGCGTTTGCATCTTTTGCACAACATTTTGTTATTAGTTAAGCATGTTTGCATTTACTTTGCAAGGCGTTTTGGTCGTATTTCGACCAGGGGCATGTCAGCTGCCTTGTTGGTCGTGGTATGGGCAAATAGGCATTTGGCTAAGGGCATGCTAGTCGCTTCTTTAAATTGGGAGAATCTGAGACCAATGGCATGCCGGTTATTTAATTTTGGGAAAAAGCGGTTCTGGAATACATAAACATATACAAGCAATGCGGAAGTGATATAAATTCTTATTGTGGTCCATCTTTAATACATGTATAGCTAATCAATTCTGGGCCTCTTTGAACTTCTAGCCCCTGTGAAACTGATACCACTAGGAGGGAGTTCGCTCGGAGGCCATGACTTCTGTATCTCGGCTTCATATTCCATCGTGCAAATGGAACCCTTAATGATGGCAAGATCAGAAGACTCGACGCCAGCCTGCGTCTTGCGGGCCAGTTCTGAAGTTGTTGCGTTTGAGTCGACTATATACCTCTTGTACCGTTCAGGGCAGGGGCTTTGCTCAATAGAATCTTGGCAAAAGCCGAACTAGCGGAGGACCTGGACGGGATGATACTCCACACCTCCCGAAAATCCCAGAAGGACCACGAGCCGCATATCCCTGGCATTGAAGAAGGCAGTAAAGGTCCTAGACGCCGAGGATATGATGCACCATGTCACTGAATCCTCATCAAGTTTCCGCAGTCTGTTGCACAGCTCTTGCACCCCTGGGAGTGTCCTAGAATGGTGGGTGCGGCTATAGGCTTCGACAGCAGAAGGCCGAGGGCGAAGAATTTTCATTCCCATATGGGCAGCAAACCAAACCTGGCAGAAATGGAATTATAGTTAAGAAAAGCACAGCAGAATAAAGTGTAAAATAGCTTGCTTACCTGCACCAGAGCACCGCATCCATGGAAATGATGGGAGTGCCTCAATGCCCAGTCCAAACAAACATAAGTTTCAGCAAGAAGAACAGGAGCCAAATCAATCTGGCGGACCACTATCGCCTAGGTTATCTCTGCCACCTCGATTGCCACAGTCATCCGGCCATGACTAAATATAAGCTCCCCGAGGAAGCGCAGTACGAAGCTGTAAAGCCACAGGATGCCTAGGGATGAACGAGCATTGATGATCTCATCAAAATAATCTAGTCGCACCATGGTTGTAGGTCCATCTCTGTAGACAAGTCTCTCCTCACAGACTTCTCTAGCCACGCCTGTGAGTCGGCTCACAACATGAACATAGCTGTGATGGCAAGTAAAGACTGGAGGGGGCATGAATGGTGATAAGCTGCAGATCCGTCTGACTTTCTCCAAAGTCAAGGTCATCTCTACCTACCCAAAGCAGAAAACAAGCAAATCTGGTTTCCAAAATTGAGCCACGGTGCACAGCAGATGCCAGTTCACCTCCACCTTAGCTATACTCAAAAGAGAGGAGGAAATGCCCCAGTCCCGTAGTTGTTCGCGGTCAGCGGCTGTCAAGGCATCAATCTAGCCACGCAGAGCATCAGAGCAGTGCTTAGGGGTCACCATGGTAGGATAACTCTGCAAACACAGATTTGAACCAAATATGGTAGTAAAGAAGACAGAACATGGCATGAAGACGTGGCCAACGTTATAATCCAGTAGAATATATATATAAAGCATACATAGAAATTAGGAAAAGTCTCCAAATAATTTGCTATAGAACAGGAACAACATCAAAATCTGCAGCAAAGCATGATGAAGCCAACGAGAGGATTCAGCAGAGAAACGGCAAAAGACGTATGAACATACCATTGCAATGAAGACTCGCTGAATGCTCAGAATAATCCAAAAGAAAGAATATAAAAATAGAAATCTGCTGCTATTTTTTTCAAAAGACGGCGACCTCTCTCACAAAACAAGGGCTCATATAGAAAAACAAAAAAAGGGGTTTTAGTGAAAACGAAAAATCAGACTCGGGAAGAGCACACCCTTACGGTGCACCTAGGCGGCGCACCATGATGGCGCCTAGAATGGTTGCAAATTTAAGCAGCATCTCCCCTGAAGTTGTGATCTCGCCAATTCAGCGCCAATTGTTTTTAAACCTGCACAGTAAACCCACATGCTGCATACACAAAACCCTGGAGGGGGGCACATCACAAAATCTGGATTTTGTATAAATTTTCAAAAGATTACAAATTATCCATTGTTCTTACAAAATTGCAAAAAACAAAAGAGGCTATTCCTTGTCTGAATCTTCTTCGTCAGATGCTGCCTTTTGGAAATACTCTGCCAAAAGACGGGCGCCTCGACGGGTGATTCGACGCGACCACTGAGTAGCTATAGCAGCCTAAGAGCGGGGAGCAGAATCACGGACCACTTGGGTAACCATAGTGTCTGAGCAGTCCTCCTCGGATGCCTCCATGGTAAAGTCCCCGTTACTGGCTAAATTTACCTCCTGGGCTGGGAAATCTTGTTGTAATATCAAATATTTCTGGTCAGCGGTCAGAATTATAAGGGCAAATATGCAGTAGCAATAATAGAAATAGGAAGAGAAACACACCCGGATGATGTTACGCCAGCATAGCTCCTGCAAAATGACAGATATGTCAGGCGTGCTTTAAGCTGAAAGTGGTAATCTGCAAAATAGAAATCTTACCCTCTTCCGACGGATGTCAGCGTAAAAGGTGCCAAATTGTTCCTCAAAGCCCTGTCGATTATGACAAATGTCAGACTTATAATTCATATATCAGTAATATTAAGTAAAAATGACAATTACATACCTTGGCCCAGTCGAAGGCATACCACATCCTGCGCTGGCTATCCCGCACTGCCTCCTCAAATAGATAGGGTTTCCAGACCCGTCTGTACCAAGCCAGATAGTCCGTGTAGTTGACTTCTCGAAGGATGTGTCTGTCCTGAGAAGCCACAGCTGCTGCATGCCAGCTTCTAGCCACGGAACGAGTCGTAGCCGGATGATCCATATCATAAGTAGGAGGGGCAGGAATGCAGAACTCGTTTAGGAATTGATGCCGCACGCGCCCCGGCAGGAAGTAGGCCATCTTTTTCATGCAATAAAACTTCACCTGCTTGTCCCTAAGAACACGGCCAGAATTCAGGGGAGCCTAGTCAAAGCCATCGTATCTGGAGAACAGGCGCAGATGAACCTATTTTGAAGCAAGAAATATATATATATTAGTAATCAAAGCAAGCATTAAGAAGGTACAACATAAAAAAGCAAGCAAACTTACATCTTCGAGCTCTACCAGGTCTAGCAGATATCGGTTGGACTCGCAACTGTAGACCCCAGCAGCAGCCCGATGGTCTGGCTCGAACCACTAGCGGGGAAGGGGCAGGAGCTCATCCCGAAGATGGCCGAAACTATGCCCTCTAGTGATTTGCTCCATGATCCAGTACTGGAGATGGCAGACAGAAGTTAGTATATTACATATTAAGCAGAAAAGAATTTTGTTTTGCAACATAATGAAAGCAGATACTTACAGTCAGTAGAGGGTATAACCCCACGTAAGAGTGGTGTCCAAGCTTAACCACATTGTCAAGCCCGTAGATCAGCCAGGTATAACTAGCGTCGGCCTAGTCATAATGATCCAGATGCTCCAGGTTGGTTAAATATGCTATCCAATCAGCATGGATGCAGTAAGCAGATGAATCGTAGAACATCATGGCCAGAAGTTCTAATAGAAAATGCCTCAGCACAAAGTCTACCTCCTCGCTGTCAGGCATGGGATTGGGCCAGAATTTGTCCCACTCTCTCAGCCATCCTACTGTGATCATATATTTCCCCCCGAGGTGGCTTTGGGGGAACACGGTGTGACCGTGTGCCCGACCCAGAAGGAGGGGGAAGGGAGGAGACCACAGCCATGCCATTGGACGGCGAAGGCGCAAGGATAAAAGAAAAGAAAATGGAGTCACCACCAAGTCTTTTAAGGGAAAGACGAGGAAAAACACAAAACGATGAATGCATGTGATGCAGATGGGAAGGCTGGATGTCTGCTAACCAGAGAATGGGTAAGGATTCCTATTACGCACGAGGAAGGTATTAGGCAACCTCGTGCGCCCGATAAACTCGGTCTTTCTAGTCCAAATGCTTGCTAAGGGTTTGATGAATGCGTGTTTGCCTATTCTATATGCTCAATCATGCTAATGTGTATGGATGTGACAAGACTAAATGAATGCGCAAGACAATGCGCGAAAACTGCGAAGAAACCCACATGAAATCATGATAAAGTCATGAAAATCAAAAGGGGAAAAAATAACCCGTAATGGGGTTAAATGTCGGCTTTGACAAGCCTTTTGCTGAACGCCCTTGGGCGATGAGGAAAATCGTGAAAATCGTGAAATTCTCGAAAAGCGTCTCGCAAAACAGCGGAAATCCGAGAAAATCAAAAAGGGGAAAATAATCCGTGATGGGTCAAATGTTGGCCCTCAGGCCTGTCACTGTATGCCCTTGGGCGATGGAAAACCAAAACTAGTGAAAACCGTGGAAAACTGAGGAAAACGAGGTAAATACTAAGCTCAGAGCATAGCTAGAAAGCGTGCACCAAGCCAAGAAGAAAAGACGGAGAAAACCGTGCAAAAAGATGTGAAAAGTATGCAAAATGCAAGTGTGAGTGCAAATCTGAAGAAGTCTAGGGGGTTTTATGCAAAAAGCCCAAATCCGAGAAAATAATAGGAAAACACATCCCATGCATGTATGAAGAAATCTAGAGTCAAATGTGCTTCCTAGTGCAAAATGAAGTTCCCTAGGGTCTAAAATGTAATTTACCCACTAATGCATGCAATGTATGTCAAATCAGCACAAAATCAGGATAAAAATGTAAGGAAAACACTCAAAAATGATTCAGAAAAGTTTAAGGGGCAAAATAGTCACTTTACCCCTGAAAACAGCAAATCAAAGTAATTACAATAAAGCATAGGGGCTAAACTACAAAATACCCAGCAACCAAAGCATTCAGGAAGCAATTTAGTAAAAACAGTGGGTTAAAGTGCAATTAAACCATGAAAACATGCTTATGAAATACTTTAAAACAAAGTCAGGGAGTTTTATGCAATTTTCACAGTAGAATAAGCCTTCAGGAAGTTTTCTGTAAAACACAGGGGCCTAAATGCAATTTTCCC
>JAMKQA010013758.1:0-16325 GCA_024699735.1 Posidonia australis
TTACCCCGCGCCATAGCTTCAGGATAAAAAACTGGAAAATGTCCTTCTCAGACTGTAGGTAAAGCCTAGGAGAGGAGAAGAATGCATGCCCTATATGATGTATGCAAAGGATGCATTAAGATTTTTTACTTGCCAATTTATTAAACCGGGGGGAAAGTTGCAACATCATAAGACTAATTATGCAAAGGATGCATTAAGATTTTTTACTTGCCAATTATGCAAAGAAAACATGATAAAGGATGACAACATGCAAGCGTATGCTAGATATAAAAACGAAGATAACATGGAGATTATTTAGCATGAGGCTAGCAAATAGGTTTAACACAAGATTTCATAGATCATAGAGAAAAACATCATATATCATGGATTTTAAGCATGTTCCATCACATTTTCTAAAATTATATTCAAAGGAAAAGGAGGTGGTAGAAAGCCTACCTCTTATGATGTTTCCTTCTTGTAATATCAGAAATAAGATGATCCTTGTTACTTTGGAAGGACCAAGGGTGCTTTAGGATGCAAGGAAGAGCTCCAAGACACAAATATAGGTTGTTGGGTGGAAGGAGGAACTCATGCAAAAAACTTGCTCAGTGCAGATCTGTTTCTCAGATTTCAGCACAAGAATTCTCTCCCAAAAAAAGGTGTCTTGGAATGGCTGCTATGGAGGTCCTTTTATAGGGATCCATGGATAGGTAACTCATGAGAAACAAAGAGACTTGCAAAGGAAAAGCCTCGAATATTCGTTGGCACATTCGTTTGCAAGAGTAACAGCCTGGAAACGGCTGGGTGCTTGCTTTGTGAGCCAGTGATGTGCGCCTATTTGGTGAGCCAGTGATGTGCACCTGGAAGGTGCGCCTATGAGGTGCGCCTGGTTGGTGCGCCAACTCAGCTCACAGGATCTCTGATTGGGGCTCTGGCTTGCTAATAGGTTTGGGGCTTGATTTAAGGGTTGATCACATCCAAAGCAACATAAGGATACTCATCTCTGGGTTACCGCAAAATCGGGGTGTCTACAGTTACCATCAAAGGTTCGCTTTGTTCGGACGAATCCTGGTTCCACCCCATTCGCCTTTCAAACTACCCATCCAAGGTTCGCTTTATTCGGACGAATCCTGGTGCCACCCCTTTCGCCTTTGAAATTTCCCATCCAAGGTTCTCTCTATTCGGACGAATCCTCGGGCTACCCCTTTCACCTTTGAATTTTCCCATCCAAGTTTCGCTTCATTCGGACGATTCCTGGTGCCACCCCTTTCGCCTTTGAATGTTCCCATCCATGGTTCGCTCTATTCGCACGAATCCTGGTGCCACCCCATTCGCCTTCGAATTTTCCCTACCAAGGTTCGCTATATTCGGACGAATCCAGGTGCCACCCCTTTCGCCTTTGAATTTTCTCATCAAAGGTTCACACCATTCGGTAGAATCTTGGTGCCACCCCTTTCGCCTACGAATGTTCCCATCCACGGTTCGTTCTATTCGGACTAATCCTGGTGCCACCCCTTTCTCCTTTGAATTTTCCCATCCAAGGTTTGGTCTATACGGACAAATCCGGGTGCCAGCACTTTCGCCTTTGAATTTTCCCATCCATGGTTCGCTCTATTCGGACAAATCCTGGTGCCACCCCTTTCACCTTCGAATTTTCTCATCCAAGGTTCTCTCCATTCGAACGAATCCAGGTGCCACCCCATTCGCCTTTGGATTTTCCCATCCAAGGTTCGCTCTATTCGGATGAATCCAGTGCCACCCCTTTTGCCTTGAATTTTCCCATCCAAGGTTTTCTCTATTCGGATGAATCCTAGTGCCACCCCATTCGCCTTTGAATGTTCCCAACCATGGTTCGCTCTATTCAGACGAATCCTTGTATCACCCCTTTCGCCTTTGAATTTTCCCATCCAAGGTTCACTTAATTCGGTGGAATCTTGGTGCCAACCCTTTTGCCTTTGAATGTTCCCATCCATGGTTCGCTTTATTCGGACGAATCCTAGTGCCACCCCATTCGACAATGAGTTTTCCCATCGAAGGTTCGCTCTATTAGAACAAATCCTGGTGCCACCTCATTCGGTCGAAACCTGGTGCCAACCCTTTCGCCATTGAATTTTCCCATGCAAAGATCGCTCTATTCGAACGAATCCTGGTGCCACCTCATTCGCCTTTGAATTTTCCCATCCAAGGTAAGCTCTATTCGGATGAATCTTGGTGCAGCCCCCTTTCGCCTTAGATTTTTCCCATCCAAGGTTCGCTCAATTCAGACGAATACGTGTGCCACCCCTTTCTCCTTTAAATTTTCCCATACATGGTTCGCTTTATTCGGACGAATCCTGATGCCAACCCTTTTGCCTTTGAATTTTCCCATCCATGGTTCGCTCTATTCAAACGAATCCTGGTGCCACCCCATTCGGCTATGAATTTTTCCATCCAAGGTTCTCTCTATTCGGACGAATCACGGTGTCACACCGTTCGCCTTTGAATTTTCCCATCCAAGGTTCGCTCTCTTTAGAGGAATCTTGGTGCCACCCCTTTCGCCTTTGAATTTTTCCAACCAAGGTTTGCTCTATTCGGATGAATCCTAGGGCAACCCTATTCATCTTTGAATGTTCCCATCCAAGGTTTGCACCATTCGGTTGAATCCTGGTACCACCCCTTTCGCCGTTGAATTTTCCCATCCCAGGTTAGCTCTATTCCGACGAATCCTGGTGCCACCCACTTTGCCTTTGAATTGTCCCATCCAAGGTTCGCTCTATTCGAACGAATCCTAGTGCCACCCCTTTCACCTATGAATTTTTCCATCCAAGGTCAGTTCTATTCAGACAAATCCTAATGCCACCCCATTCGCCTTGAATTTTCCATTCCAAGGTATGCTCTATTCAGACAAATCCTAGTGCCACCCCTTTCGCCTTTGAATTTTCCCATCCAAGGTTCGCTCTATTCAGACGAATCCTGGTGCCACCCCTTTCGCCTTTGAATTTTCCCATCCAAGGTTCGCTCTATTTAGAGGAATCCTGGTCTCACCACATTCGCCATTGAGTTCTCCCATCCATGGTTCACTCTATTCGGAGGAATCTTTGTGCCACCCCATTCGCCTTTGATTGTTCCCATCCAAAGTTCACTCTATTCGGATCAATCCTGGTGCCACCCCTTTCACCTTTGAATTTTCCCATCCATGGTTCGCTCTATTCAGACGAATCCTGGTGCCACACCTTTCGCCTTTGAATTTTCCCATCCAAGGTTCACTGCATTCGGACGAATCCCGGTGCCACACCTTTCGCATTTTAATTTTCACATCCAAGGTTTGCTCTATTCGGACAAATCTTGGTGCCACACCTTTCGCCTTTGAAATTTTCCATCCATGGTTTGCTCTATTCGGACGAATCCTGGTGCCATCCCTTTCGCCTTTGAATTTTTGCATCCAAGGTTCACACTATTCAGACGAATCCTGGTGCAACCCCTTTCGCCTTTGATTTTTCCCATCCAAGGTTCGCTTTATTCGGACGAATCCTAGTGCCACCCCTTTCGCCATGAAATTTCCCTTCCAAGGTTTGCTCTATTCGGACGAATCCTGGTGCCAAATATTTCGCATTTGAATGTTCCCATCCATGGTTCGCTCTATTTGGATGAATCCACGTGCCACCCCTTTCGCCTTTGAATTTTCCCATCCAAGGTTCGCTCTATTCTGACGAATCCTGGTGCCACCCTTTTCGCCATTGAATGTTCCCATCATAGGTTCGCTCTATTCAGATGAATCCTGGTTCCACCAGATTCGCCTTTGATTGTTCCCATCCATGGTTTGCTTTATTCGGACGAATCCTTGTGCCACCCCTTTCGCATTTGAATATTCCCATCCACAGTTCGCTCTATTTGGACTAATCCTGGAGCCACCCCTTTCACCTTTGAATGTTCCCATCCAAGATTAGCTCTATTCAGAAGAATCCTGGTGCCACCTTTTTCGCATTTGAATTTTCCCATCCAAGGTTCGCTCTATTCGGACGAATCTTGGTTCCACCCCATTCGCCTTTCAATGTTCCCAACAAAGGTTCACTTTATTCGGACGACTGGAGGTGCCACCCCTTTCGCCTTTGAATTTTCCCATCCAAGGTTCGCTCTATTCGGATGAATCCTTGTGCCACCCCTTTCCCATTTGAATTTTCCCATCCAAGGTTCGCTCTATTCGGACGAATCCTAGTGCCACCCCTTTCGCATTTGAATTTTCCCATCCACAATTCGCTCTATTCGAACGAATCCTGGAGCCACCCCTTTCGTCTTTGAATTTTCCCATCCATGATTAGCTCTATTCAAAAGAATCCTGGGGCCACCTTTTTCGCCTTTGAATTTTCCCATCCAAGATTCGCTCTATTCGGACGAATCCTAGTTCCACCCTATTCGCCTTTCAATTTTCCCAACAAAGGTTCACTTTATTCGGACGACTCCAGGTGCCACCCCTTTCGTCTTTCAGTTTTCCCATCCAAGGTTCGCTCTATTCGGACGAATCCTGGTGCCACCCTTTTCGCCATTGAATGTTCCCATCCAAGGTTCGCTCTATTCGGACGAATCCTGGTTCCACCACATTCGCCTCTGATTGTTCCCATCCAAAGTTCGCTTTATTCGGACGAATCCTGGTGCCACCCCTTTCGCCTTTGAATTTTCCCATCCAAGGTTCACTCTATTCGGACGAATCCTAGTGCCACCCCTTTCGCATTTGAATTTTCCCATCCACGGTTCGCTTTATTCGGACTAATCCTGGAGCCACCCTTTTCGCCTTTGAATGTTCCCATCCATGATTAGCTCTATTCAGAAGAATCCTGGTGCCACCGTTTTCGCCTTTGAATTTCCACATCCAAAGTTCACTCTATTCGGACGAATCGTGGTTCCACCCCATTTGCCTTTCAATATTCCCAACAAAGGTTCACTTTATTCGGACTACTCCAGGTGCCACCCCTTTCGCCTTTGAATTTTCCCATCCATGGTTCGCTCTATTCGGACAAATCCTTGTGCCACCCCATTTGCCTTTGAATTTTCCCATCCAAGGTTCGCTCTATTCGGTCGAATCCTGGTGCCACCCCTTTCGCCTTTGAATATTCCCTTCCTTGATTCGCTCTACTCAGACTAATCTTGGTGCCACCCCTTTCGCCTTTGAATTTTCCCATCCAAGGTTCACTCTAGTCGGAGGAATCATGGTGCCACCCTGTGACCATGCTGGTGGAACCCTTGGCACGGTTCTCCACCTACTCCTGTGTGCGGAAACACACGAGGAGATCAGATACAGTCACGACGAAAATGGTGAATTAGGAAGAAGAGAAAAGACCCGAAAACACCAAAGGTAAGACAAAAGGATACAGAAAGGAGTCGCCACATAGTCTTTTAATGAAAAGATGAGGAAAACCAAAAACACAAAAAGGCAGAAAGCAAACAAGATGCAAAGATGCATGTGTGATCCGTGCCTAATGGATAATGTAAGATGAATGCGGGCTAGAGAAAGGGTAAGGATTCTGGTTAAGCATGGGGAAGGGTTAGGCACCCCCATGCGCCCAAGAAAACTCAGTCTTTCTAGGTTTCCTACTGTCAATGGTCTAATGAATGTCTGCTTGCTTATTCTATATGCTCATGTATGAAGATGACTAAAAACATGCCAAATCAAGGAGAAGTGAAATCAAAGGAAAAAGTTAATCCGAGGGTCAAATGTAGGCATTTTTAACGCCGCTTTACTGTACGTCCTTGAGCGATGAGGAAAATCGTGAAATTCTCGGAAAGTGTCTCGCAAAACAGCGGAAATTGGGATAAATCCGAGAAAATCAAAAAAGGGAAAATAATCATTGTTTCGGGACCATGTTGGCTTTGTGAAGCCTTTTACTGTAAAACCACGGGCGATGGAAAACCAAAACAAGTGAAAACCACGGAAAACTGAGGAAAATCCGGAAAACGACGAGAAAAAAAAGCTCGGAACAAGCTAGAAAAGCGTGCACCAAGCAAGGAAGAAAAGACGAGAAAATCCGTGCAAAAAGATGTGAAAAGTATGCAAAATGCAAGTGTGAGTGCAAATCTAAAGAAGTCTAGGGGGTTTTATGCAAAAAGCCCAAATCCGATGAAAGCTCCAAGGAGGCTATAGGAGGAGTAGGGAAGACTCGGGGGTCCAGGAAGCCTCCTGGATTCCCCCCCCTCCCCCACCTCTGTCGCCGAAGAATCGACGACGGCAGGGCATGGAGGAGCTCCGGAGGCCAAGGGATCGCTCTGGATCCCTTGGAAACGCTCCAGAAAGATAGAGGAGGGTAGGAAGACTATAATTCAAGCAAATGGGAGGAGGATAGTGCACGTACCGGGCTGGAGATCGTCGCCGAAGCACCGATGGCGGCGGCTGCTCCTCTCCCTCTCCGCTTCTCTCTGAATTCTTTGTGGCTCTCGTGTGTCCCAGGTCTGTGCTCTTTTCTGCCACGAGCTCTCCTCCTCGTTTTATAGACTGCTGGAACCCAATAGAAGATTTTGGAAGTCCGCGCGTCACACAACAGAATGGGCATAACCACCTCTGACCGTTGTTATGCAAGCTCAGCAGACAGCGAACGGCTGTCTTCCACGCGCTTCGGTCTGCTCCCTTGCTCGCCGACAGAGATGGACGGCGATCTTGGCTTCTTCGGCGAGCCATCCGACGGCTGAGGGAGTTCTGACTTCATGTTGCACTAGGCTGGATCCGTGGCTTAGAGGCTGATCAGGATGATTTCGTGAAGTTTGGTGGAGAATGGGTTTAATCAGTGGGTGAATTTTGTTCTTTGGTAAAATTTTGTGGAGTTTGGAGAACTTAGTTGAAAAACTTTGGGAAATACTGAGGATAAAATGAAATGTTGATTTGAGAGAGAAGAAGAAAATGTGGGTTGAGCTATTGTAGGCTTTTGGGCCATGATGGACTCAATTGGGCTCAATGGGCCTAAGTGGGCTTCATGGGCCTCCATGGGCCTATGTGGTCCTTGTGGGCCCCCATGGGCCCAAATGGGTTTAGGATGGCCCAATCAAGTTGAATGAGAGTTAAACGGGCCTAAATAGGTTTGATGGGTCCAAATGGGCTTAAATGGGCCTTGTGGGCCCAAGTGGGCTCAACTAGGGTTCGAGCTCAGCCACCACATCTTCATTCTACAAAATCAAAAAATTGGGGTGTTTACAGATGCCCCTCCCTGAGCGATGTCAGAGCTCGAGTAGAACAGAGACCGATGCTCAGGGTTGACAAAGACACCCCTCATGAAACCACAAACAAGAGTTAATCACCAACAATCAGCCACTAGCCAGAGTTCAAACCAGGTGTCTGCGCCAAAGATCTTGTCACCACAGCTGAGGCCAAACAGATGAGCACAACAAAGCTTCAACAAGGTGACGACCAAACTGCTCCAAAGAGATATGACCTGTTGTCGCACTTGTCGCAAAAAAGCGCTAGACAAGACTCACAGTGCTTGCCGATCGTGAAATGACTGATCACAGAAGTCATTCGGGTAGTTCGGGCTACCAGCCCAGAAGGATGGGAGAAACAACAGGAGTGGGGAATCCATCAGGCACCACTGGGATTGCCTAGGTAGTTCGGGATACCAGCCTGGGAGAGACTCGACACAAGACTCAAAGAAAGACACTGGTAGAAGAAGACAAAGAGGAAAAAGGCGAATCAGCAAATCGAGAAGTAGGCAGTGCTGATTCGGGAAGAAGACAAACAAACACATCAACCGAGAAGTAGGCGGTGATGGTCCGAGGGGGAAAGACACACAAACACATCAACTGAGAATTTGGTAGTGATGGTCTGAGTGCCGAGGAGCAGACTCGCCAACCGAGAGGCTGTCAGTGACGGTCCAGGAGAGATGACAAACGAGCGCATCATTGAGAAGCTGGCGGTGATGGTCCGAGTGCCGAGGAGTAGACTTGCCAACCGAGAGGCTGTCGGTGACAGTCCGAAGGGGGAATGACAAACGAACACATCAACCGAGAAGTTGGCAGTGATGGTCCGAGGGGGATGACGAACGAACACATCAACTGAGAAGATGGCGGTGATGGTCCGAGTGCCAAGGAGCGGACTCGCGAACCAAGAGGCTGTTTGTGATGGTCCAAGGAGAATGACAAACGAACACATCAATTGAGAAGCTGGCAGTGATGGTCCGAGTGTCGAGGAGCAAACTCGCCAACCGACACGCTGTCGGTGATGGTCCGAAGGGGATGACAAACGAACACATCAATTGAGAAGCTGGCAGTGATGGTCCGAGTGCTGAGGAGCGGACTCGCCAACCAAGAGGCTGTCGATGACGGTCCGAGGGAATGACAAATGAACACATCAACTGAGAAGTTGGCAGTGATGGTCCGAGTGCCGAGGAACGGACTCACCAATCGAGAGGCTGTCGGTGACGGTTCGAAGGGGATGACAAACTAAAAAATCAACCAAGAAGCTGGCAGTGATGGTCCGAGTGCCAAAGAGTGGACTCGCCAACCAAGAGGCTGTCGGTGACTGTCCAGGAGGATGACAAACAAACACATCAAGCGAGAAGTTGGCGGTGATGGTCCGAGTGCCGAGGAGCGGACTCGCCAACCGAGAGGCTGTCGGTGACGATCCAAGGAGGCCGACAAATGAACATCAACCGAGAAGCTGGCAGTGATGGTCCAAGTGTCGAGGAGCGGACTCGCCAATCGAGAGGCTATCGGTGACGGTCCGAGGGGGATGACAAACGAACACATCAACTGAGAAGCAGGCGGTGATGGTCCAAGTGCCAAGGAGCAGACTCGCCAACCGAGATGCTGTCGGTGACGATCCAGGAGGAAGAAGAACAAACATATCATCCGAGAAGCTGGCAGAGATAGTCTGGAGAGCAGAAAGGAGGACACACCCACCGCGAAGCTGGCGGTGACGGTCCAGAGGGAAGAATGCGAACACATCATTCGAGAAGCTGGCAGAGATAGTCCGGAGAGCTGAATGGCAGACACGCCCACCGAGAAGCTGTCAGTGATGGCCCAGAGGGAAGATGAACGAACACATCATCCGAGAAGCTGGCGGAGATGGTCCGAGAGCTGAAAGGCGGACGTGTTGATCGAGAAGCTGTCGGTGACGATCCAGAGGGAAGAATAACGGTCACATCATCCGAGAAGCTGGCGGAGATGGTCTGAAGAGCTGGAAGGCAGGCATGTCCACCGAGAAGCTGTCGATGATAGCCCAGAGAGAAGGAGAACGAACACATCATCCGAGAAGCTGGCAGAGATGGTCCAGAGAGCTGAAAGGCGGACACCCCCACCGAGAAGCTGTCGGTGATGGCCCATAGGGAAGAAGAAAGAACAAATCATTCGAGAAGCTAGCGGAGATGGTTCGGAGAGCTGAAAGGCGGACACACCCACCGAGAAGCTGTCGGTGACAGTCCAGAGGGAAGAATGCTAAGAGGATAGATGACACAAGAGTGACACAAAAAGGCAGCTGACCTGCCCCTAATATTGGAAAGCTAAGGATGCCACTGAAAGAAGGAACAGAGGAATACCGGGGGGCCAGACAACTGGTTTAGCCAATAAGAGTTCGCCATGGGGATTTTATTCAAGTACCAGTGCACCCTGGATCGTCGTAGCTGTGGGGAATATCTGTTGAAGCAGCTGAGGATTTATTGTTCTATGCTAATGCCATTGCACATTCAGAGCGCTTCTGACATGTCAGTGATGTCCCAGACCTGATGCTTGATTAGCTGCAATGTTCTGCTGTGGTTGTTGTTTTGTAGGAGCCACTCATGAATGTTGCTTCTCCATGAAAATTTGCACTTGTCCATCATTCTCAAAACAGTCCTCCTTTCCACAAAGAAGCTTACATACCCCTGGTTGGAGGCTATAGTTCAGTTGCAAAACAAGTGGATGTTCTGTCAAGCACATGATACGTGACTTTTGACCAAAAAGCAGCTGACATGCCCCTGGTCAAAGGTATTGGCTCGATGATGCTGTAGCTGGTGTTTTTGCTGCTTATACTCTTTAACCACTGGGTAGCTGAGATGCCTCAAGTTGATGGTACTTATCGGAAATTCCTATTGAACATGTCCAAATGCAAACAAGCAAAAAGTCATCGAAGCACATTTGTGATGATTATGACTATTGTGGTGGACTTTATCATTGTGAGCAATTTAGCAATTTAAGAATGACCTATCTTGATCAAGAAATGCATGCCTTGTGATTTTAGTGTTTGTTATTTACATTTACTGCCTTGCTTACTCGATGAGTTCATTATCTAGGTCATTTGCTTGTTTAGTTTGGTCGTTTGTTTGCCCTCAGCTAAGCTGGAAAGCTGTTTGCCCATTAGAGGAGGATGACACCTTCGACTCAATTGCCACTACAAAGACTTGCAAGTCGTTAGGTGGCTCTCATTGGGTGATGGTGGCACTCGAACTCACTACAAGTTATTACGTTGGACCTGGCTCCATGCCAAACTCTTTAAGGTCCTGCACCTGCTTTTCCTTTTGACATCATTGTTTTTTTTTTCTTTTACTCCCTCACAAATGTGTGGTTTCACTCTAACCTTGTCTCAGAGGTAATGAGCGCCCGATCTATTCAGGAGGCCTTTATTGCAAGAGGGTGGGTCAGTCCCTCAGAGGTATGATTTTGCTGGGCGCATACTCCAACTCCTCTCCAAGGTATGGTAAGGGTAGAGCTACAATGCACGCCTTTTACTCATGGGCTGACTTTTGTCTTCGCCTTCTGTCTTCTCTATCTTTTTATGCCCTTGCGGATGCATGTTTTCTTTTTTGGCTCACACTCAGTCACCCCTAACATTTTATCTCTCTCATGGAGGTGCAGGATCCTTGCTGAGTTTGGACATTTCGTATGGCTGGGATGTCCGGTGGCTCCCTTGCTAACCTGGTTGTCTAAGTAGTGACAACTGAGGAAGGATAACCCATTCTAACATTGGCGAGCTTTTCCGATTTTCATCATCAGGCAGAATGTTAATGACAAGAAAACTACCCTTCTAATTGCTTTTGATGTTTTCTTGCTGTTTATGTTTTTTCCTTTTTCTATTTATCTTTTGTGCTTTTTTTTTTTTCTGTGTTTTGATATATGATGATACAGAAAGAAAACAAAGGAAACACAGGAAAAGGATACAGCTCCAGTCCTTGTCATTGATGTTTGCTGACGCCATTGAGGTTTATGACAACTCCTTGTAGTGCCATTGAAAATTGGAATCAAGACAGGTGTATTTGTAGCCATCACAACTATTCTTGAGACTGAGACTGCGAATGTAAATGCAGAATCTGCTGATGACTTTTGAACTGCATCTCTGTCTGAGTTGATATATGTTGTGTTGGCTATTACTCACTTGATCCAGGGTACTTGCACATATTAGATTAGATCAGCTCATGGCAAACTGGCAAGTTTTAGGGCTGGACCCCTGAGCAGGGAACAAGAATAAGAGTGGCACATATGCATGCCGCTAGATCGAACTGAGAAAAGACAAGGACAAATCAAGCAAAAGAAGAACATGAACAAGAGCGACAAAAGTGAAACAGCACAGAAAAGGCAAAAGAACAAACAAGGCTAATGAGATGCCCGATGGATTCCCCAGGAAAAACTGGGAGAAAGGGGAAACTCCTGAGGTTCTACTATCCTCGGAGCTTGCAGGCCCTGACACGATAAGGTCAGTTATTCTAGGGTGTGCACGTGTGTGTGCAAGTGTGTGTGCAAGTGTGTGTGTAGGCTGCCTCCTGCGTGTTGACGACAATGCTCCCATTGTCAATCAAATTCTGGACAGCATTCTGGAGAGTGACACCCAATTGTCGAATGCCCACGTACGCGATGGTATCGACAAAACAAGTTTGCCTTATACCACTGAGGAAGCGGGTTCGGTGGTGGGCGAATCTCTGGTAGCCGAAGAAATGGCACAACTTTAGGAAAGATGTCGCTCAACGATTCTCCAAGTGGGGTGAGGTCTCTTTCCTTATGGCAAGGCCGCCCTTGCCGTTGCTGCTGCCCTTGCTGAACCGACATATCACGACATGTCGGTTCAATGGTGACATGTGGATGTGTAATGCTCACTGAACTAGATGCTGGTGATGATAAAGATATGGGTGCAAGTGATATGCCTCGTGCGGTAACAATAATAGTCCCACAATCGATTAAAATCTGTATGACATCCCACAAAGTGAAGCATTTATTCGTCGAATGCCCTAGGGCTCGATGATAAACACAGTATACATTCGCGTCGTACCACAAAGGGAGTGGAGTCGACGAGGGACGCAGATCCGGGAGTCTCAGAAGCGACACAACCTGAGGAAAAACAGCGCTCAGCGACTCGCCTAATGGAGTGTAGTCACTTTCAACGTGACGGCCTCGTTTCTTCTTAGGTTGCTGTCCTTGTTGAGCCGATGCAATAATATGCATTGGCTTGACAGTGGGAGGTGTGCACCTAGTGTGCGGTGACGACCTACGTGTTGGAACCTGATCCTGATGCTGAAGTGAATTCTTAGGATGTTGTGTTGTGTGTGTGTTGAGCGCAAGAGCAACAATTACGGCACCGGGACAACTCCAGGTGACGGACTCGAGAAATGTTGTACTCTCGCACAACCAATGGGTCGACTCCTAGGTGACTGTGATGCATGCTGTGAATAATGCAATTGTGATGCAGGAGGCAAAGATAACGCCCCCATCGCCGGAGCAGTGAGATGCTGAGGCGATGGTATGGGCGACAAAGTAGTGGGGTTTGCCTGTAATACTATAGTGATCTGCCCTGGAACCTCAGAGGTTGAAGGAAGAGGACTCTCAACAAGATCAAGAGAAAAGGCCATGTGCTCGAACTCTCAGGCGAAAGCCCTCAAGCACTGAGCCTGCGTGGCCGAGGACCCACCAAAAGATAGGTCAGAAAGCACGAGCGGAACAGGAACAGACCCTGAAATAGATGAATCCACAGCTCCGTGAACTCCTGAAACATGAGGGCCAGAGGAATGGGGTGCAAATAGATGAACTTCTGGGACCCACGTGGTAGTCACCGTAGTTGAATTAGTGACGGGCCCTAGACGGACTTGTGTTTGCCATTGTCCCGGAAGAGAAGATAAAGATCTTCCCTGATTCTCAAATCGGGATGCACAGAAGGAAGGAGAAGCAGTCAAAGTGAGAGAAGGAGGACCCGAGTGTGGGACCCCCTTCAGAACAACAATAGGAGGTTTACGGGTCTGCGGGGCCATGCCTATTCGCAAGTGGAGTAAAGGAGCAGCGAAAGAGGACAACACACGAGCTCTAAGAAGAACTACAGTCAACAAGTGACCAATAGCTCAGAAAAGACAAGAGAACACAACCACGGGAAGCCGCCCACGACGGAGACACCCGAGCTCCTGGTTGAGGACCTCGTAGCAAAGTACCTGAGAAAACAGGTAACAAAAACTGGTATTAGAACCTGGACAACGACGCAAAGACAAATGCAAGTTGTTAGGGTTGCATGCCATGACACACAATGCAGATGAATGTCCTAAAGTGCACTCTCTCACCATGCATGTCCCATGCGGGGTTAACCACACGGGACGCACTCATGGGTTTGGGTTTTCACTCTAGTCAGAAAGTAAGGTCCCCACTCTAAATCCTGGCCAAAGCGCAGGCAGTGAACGAGTGGTGCGTTGGTGGCCTCGTCTCCCGCATTAGCATGGAGCTGTACCCTCTACTAGCACCGACACGACCCCGGACAAGGGGGACAAACTAGCAACACGTCCTACGCCAAAGCTATAGAATGGGCTGCTAGGATTGTCCTTCTCGGACTATGGGTAGACTCAGAGGAGAAGATGCATGCTTTTTAAAATGATCATTCATGTGATATGCTTTGGTGTCTTTTACTTGCATTTTATTAAACCAGAGGGGATTGTGAGCATTCGTCTCTAGTTATGCCTTATTAAGTAGTTCGTCTGAGTTTGTGTGTTTTATTTTAACCAGATAGGGAGGCAAACAAGTCTCTACTCTCCTAATCATGGCAAATTCAAAAAAGAAAGGAAAAACACAAAATTATAGCATCCAAACAAGCAAAAGGCGTAAACATGGCATGTGTTGGTGTTATGCCCAAGTAGGTGAATAAAAGCAAGTATCGACAAACAAAGCATGAACCAAAGCATGTCCAGGTGCAGTGGCATAGCAACAGTGTAAAGAAAACAAAAAGGCATGTTCAGTGAAATATGTACAAGCAAGTAAGAACAAGCAAACAAGCAAGAAGCAAGGAGACCGAAGAGAAGTAGGGAAACCAGAACAAAAGCTAGGATCTGGTTATGCCCAGTGGAGTCGCTAGTTCCTGTGACCATGCTGGTGGGACCCTTGGCGCAGTTCTCCACCTACTCCAGTGTGCGGAAACACACGAGGAGATCTGATACGGTCACGGCAAAAATGGTGAATCCGGAAGAAGAGAAAAGACCCAGAAACACCAAAGGAAAGACAAAAGGATAAGGAAAGGAGTCGCCACCTAGCTATTAATGGAAATACGAGGAAAATCAAAAACACAAAAAGGAAGAAAGCAAACAAGATGCAAAGATGCATGTGTGATCCGTGCCTAATGGATAATGCAAGATGAATGCGGGCCAGAGAAAGGGTAAGGATTCTGGTTACGCATGGGGAAGGGGTTAGCCACCCCCATGCGCCCGGGAAAACTCAGACTTTCTAGGTTTCCTACTGTCAATGGTCTAATGAATGTATGCTTGTTTATTCTATATGCTCATGTATGAAGATGACTGAAAACATGCCAAATCAAGGAGAAGTGAAATCAAAGGAAAAAGTTAATCCAAGGGTCAAATGTAGGCATTGTTAATGCCGCTTTACTGTACGCCCTTGGGCGATGAGGAAAATCGTGAAATTCTTGGAAAGTGTCTCGCAAAACAGCAGACATTGGGATAAATCTGAGAAAATCAAAAAAAGGGAAAATAATCCTTGTTTGGGGACCATGTCGGCTTTGTGAAGCCTTTTACTATATGCCCTCGGGCGATGGAAAACAAAAACAAGTGAAAACCACGGAAAACTGAGGAAAATCAGGAAAACAATGGGAAAACAAAGCTCGGAACAAGCTAGAAAAGTGTGCACCAAGCAAGGAAGAAAAGACGAGAAAATCCATGCAAAAAGATGTGAAAATATGCAAAATGCAAGTGTGAGTGCAAATCTGAATAAGTCTAGGGGATTTTGTGCAAAAAGCCCAAATCCAAGGAAAACTGACATTCAGAAGCCCAAATCATCGAGAAATACATAGGAAAACACATTCCATGCATGTATGAAGAATCTGGGGTCAAAATGTGTATTGCTAGTCAACGGAAGCTCAGTAGGGGTCAGAATGCAACTTACCCACTAATGCATGCATGCAAATCAATTCTGCATAAAATCAGGGTAAAAATGCAAGAAAAAAAGTCTTAGAAATGATCCAAGAAGTTTCAGGGGCAAAATAGTCATTTTACCCCTGAAAACAAGCAATCAGAACAATTCTGCAAAGCAAAGGGGGTAAACTACAAAAAACCCAGCATACAAAGCATTCCAGGAAATTCAATAAAATTAGAGGGTTAAAGTGCAATTAAACCAAGAAAACAAGTTTCTGGAATGTTTTAAAACAAATTCAGGTAGTTCCATGCAATTTTCACATCAAAACATGCTCTCTGGATGCTTTCTGTAAAACTTAGGGGCTTATATGCAATTAAACTAGCAAAATTGTGCATTCAAAAACATTTTGAAATATGTATGGGCTTATATGCAATTTTCACAATAAAAAGAACTGTCAGAAACATTCCAAGGAAATCCAGGGTCATCAATGCAATTTGTCTGAAGCAAAACACATTTTATAAACTCTAGAGAGCTTTTATTAAAGTTTTAAACTCAGAAAACATTACTTTAAAAGTTCAGGGAAAGAAATGTAATATTTTCAGTTAAAACTTTATTCGAAACATTTTAGAAAAATGATTGCAGGACCTATATGCAATAAAAGGACCAAAAAGTAATTCTAGAAGGACCTATTTGCAAGAAAAACATAAACTCCGGATTTTATTCAAATAACGTTTTAAATTGTTTTTTAAAAAGAAAAAAGAAACGACGGTCACCGGCAACGGAGCTCACCACTGACGACCGCCGAAGGAGGGCAAACAAGGCCTTCCTGTGGTAGGTCCTTGATAGCTCCGGAGGATCACGTGAGGCCAGAAGAAGGCCTCCGCCGGGCTGGATCACCACGGCGAGTAGGCTCAGACAGGGGCCTTCTTCTCCAGCGACGGTGGCATTGGGTGCATTCTCCGACGAGCGGCGCGGTGGCTACTAGGAACTGCGGAGAGGCGATGCACGGGGCGGAAAAGCTCCAAGGAGGCCAGAGGAGGAGGAGGGAAGACTTGGGGGTCCAGGAAGCCTCCTGGATTGCCCCCCCCCCCCCC
>JAMKQA010013759.1:0-28906 GCA_024699735.1 Posidonia australis
TTTATAGATCTTGTAAATGACAAATTCAATGGTTTTAAAACAATAATTACTAGATATCTAAGTTGTAAGTTTCAAAGTCAAAATGTAATCAATTGATTTTAATCTAAATCATCTAGATCTGATACACACAAAAAATTGCAGCATTTAGAAATTTTACATGTGTTCATCCTAGAGAATGTAGATGACATTTAACGGTTTAGATTTTTAATTTAATGGTTAAATATTGAGATATGAAGTTGTCCTTAAAATGCTAAAAAGAGAACATGTCCTCATCTGAACCTTTCCTTATATATATATATATATATATATATTTATTTATTTATTTATTTATTTATTTATTACATGCTCCCTCAACATTTAAAATCACTTTTATATCCAGTAAATCTGGTTTGTTGTTTTTTCTTTAAAATTCAAATTTTAAACAAAACAAAAACCTCCCCTCCAAATCAAAACCCTAAAATCTATTTAAACCAACCCCACCCCCACCCTCACCAAGGGCTGTTAATGGATCGGGTTGAGTCGGATTAGAGGTCTACCCTAACCTTAACCCGTCCTTTCTTAACAGGTAATGGGTCGGGTTAATACTTGACTTACAAAATTCTAGCCGCTATCCTACCCACGACCCATTAAAATAACGGATGATTAACGGGTGAAACGGGTGACTTTTTTATATTGTTAAAATCTAAATTTATATCAATTTATGAGTGATAGATAGGGTTAACGGGTGATGGGTATTGGGTAGGGTTAACGGGTGAATTAATTTCCATCAAGACATTAATATAATCATTCATGATTACAGTAAAGCATAACTATTGCCATTGACTCATATCCTTCTAATTGTATATTTGCATAATCATTCAAGGTCCTTTTGTTTATAGGTTGAAGCCTGCATTGAATTTTAGATATTATGCCAAGATCTGCCACACACTTGATGCATTGCTATGCAAGAATGGAAGATGAATTACATACAGGAGCGGGAGACGGTCTGGAAGAGCCAACCTCACAAGGACTGCCACGAGGGAGAAGGACTGTCATCTGTCGGTGCTGCGTGGAGAGAGTTGGGTTCGAGGGAGACAGACTGCGTTGCGAGGGAGAAGGACTGTCGTCTACCGGTGTTGCCTGGAGAGAGTTGGGTGCGAGGGAGATGGACTGCGTCGCGCCGTCGTCCGTCGCGAGGAGAGAGTCGCCCGCTGCTTCCCGGTGCTGTCTGGACGGGGGTGCTATGTAGGGCTGATGCTGCTGATCTTGTGGTTGGTTCTATGTAGGGCAGTAGGGCTAGTGCTGTTTGGACGGGGGTGCTTCCCGGTGCCGTCGCGAGGAGGGAGTCGCCCGTTGCTGCCCGCTTCCCGTCTGCTGGTGCTGTCGATCTTGTGGATCGGGGGATGGGGGGATGAGGGAATGGGGGGACAGGTGATCGGGGGGGGACGGGTCATCGCCTGATCGGGGGACGCCGAGAGCACGGGGCAGGGGTGTGGCGACAGGAGCCGCGTAATGGCCTATCGGGCGTCGGCTGCGGGCTGCGAGTATGTATGGTATGGAAAATAGAAATGTTAGGTTAAAATGTTAGGTTAAAAAGTTATATATACTTATATATATATTTATATTTTATGTTAAAATGTTAGGGTTTAAGTAAGTTTACTTAATTACCCTCGGGTTAATGGGTTAACGGGTACCCGTAGTATGCTTCCCAGACCCTGACCTACTAAATTTATGGGTTAGCGGGTGATGGGTTAACGGGTCAACGGGTATACAAAAGTTCTACCCTAATCCGTTCTTAAAGGGTCGGGTTGACTCGGGTTAATGGGTTATACCCGACCCATTTACAACCCTACCCCCACCCCCCATCCAAACCCTACAACAGCCGTCATTCCACTACCCTCTCCAACCACGACGCCCTCCCCAACCCCAAGCCCTCCTCGCCATAGATCTTCACCTCCTCCAGCCGCCCGCTCCTGCACCATACAGCCACCAACCCCACCGTGAACATCCAGCCTCAACCTCCAACCGACGCCACTCCCCGCCCCGCCCACCAGCACGCCCAGGGCCTTGCCCTTGTCCATCTTCAAACCGGATCTGAAGACGGAAAGCATGGCGCCACCAGCCCCACCGCCGATGTTGGATGAGTACCATACCGCCACCAGCCCCGCCGTCAACATCCAGCCTCGGCCTACGCTGACGCCGCTCCCCGTCCCGTATGCCAGCGCGCCTAGGGCCTTGCCCTTGTTCATCTTCAGACCGGATCTGAAGAAGGAAAGCATGGCTCTGAGACAAATCGTCCTCCCACAAGCTCGGCTACGGGACCCAACCCCACGGCTCCGTGCTCCTAGAGCCTCCTCCGCCGCGAGAGCCAGTGCCAACAAGCATCAATTTAATCAATTAAAAAAAAATACAAAACCACCATTTTGAGATGAGTGGTTTTGTATTTTTTTTAATTAATTAAATTGATACCTGTTGTAGTTTGAAATGGGTAGTTTCCTTTTATAGTGGTGAGCAGTTATTGTGATTAGGTAGTTAATTGATTACACGTGTAATTAATTGTGTTATAGATTCAATTGTAGTACAATTGAAGGTATTTTAATTAACATTGTTAATTTAGAAGGTTACAATTTAAATTTATACGTGGTGGTTACGTGAATTTGTATTGTTACAAAAATGACATGATTTTGAAAATTAAAATCTTATTTGGTGGTTTTCTTAATATAGATTGAATGGATTAGATTAAGATTATTTACCACACGTATAAAGAAAATATAATATTACCTTATTTTTAAATTTTACAATACTTACGGGATTGAAAAAACTGCATGAAAAGATATTTATATAGTTTTTTTTCTATTTTTAAAATCGTTATAGTGTATTTAATTTATCTTTTTTGTTTTGAAAATTTTCGAAGTGAAATAACTTGTCAAAAATAGCATCTGTAAGAAAATAAAAAGTATGTTTTCACTGGAGTTCAAGAATTTTCTTTTGTTGCAATCATTAATGTTCCAGTTTGAAAGTGTAATACAGTTTTAGTATTTAGTTAAATGTATTTAGAATTGTTATACTATTTTGAAATAGTTTTACGGTTCTGTATTTTATTTTATTTTTGACTAATTCTATGAAAAAAATCTGGATTTTTGAATATAGTAACTGTATCAGAATTAGTTTAGATTAGATATTACGTGATTATTGTAGGCACAATTTCAGGAATTCAAAAAGTAATTACTGTATATTCATTAGTTGGTTGTTTGTATTAATTATTTTGCCATATATTCCTATGTTATGAAACTTAACACGCATATAAGAAAAATATAATCTTACCATATATTTAAATTTTTCAATATTTACGGGATTGAAAAAATGCATGAAAAGATATTTTTTATAGTTATATTTCTATGTTAAAAAACGTAATAGTGTATTTTATTTAACTTTTTTGTTTTGAATATTTTCGAAGTGAAATATCTTATCAAAAATAGCATATTTAAGTGTATAAAAAGTATGTTTTCACTGGAATTTGAGGATTTTCTTTTGTTGCAATCGTTTACGTTACAGTTTGGAAGCGTAATACAGTTGTAGAAGAGTGCTTTTAGATTATAAGGTTTGTTGTTATCTGGATTTTTTCGATATTCTTTATGATGAAGTATATTTGGAGCTAGTTATTATAGGGGTCGTTTAATTCCTTTCTACATTACAAAAGACGTTACTGATTATCTTGTTTTAGTATTTGGTTATATCTATTTAGTATTGTTATATTATTTCCAAATAGTTTTACGGTTCGGCATTTTTATTTTATTTTTTTGTTTAGATTTCAATGGAGAATTTGGATATTGTTGCTGCTAATGAGGTTAAAGTGGTTGAAGACGGGATTACTGATTCAACAATAACAAATCTACCAACACTCCATATATAGGACAGGTGTTCCCTAGTTTGGAAGCGTCCTACAATTATTATTGTGTATATGTTAAAAGAGTTGGATTTGATGTTAGAAAGAGTTCTCAAAAATTATTCATTAATAGATCCAATGGGTTACGTGAAGTTGGATTGAAGTTGTTCGTATGTAATAAAAAAGGAAATTGGTTAGAGAAGATGGAATTCCAGCATAATAAACAACATTCGTATAATTTGTCACAGAGGAATTCAAATGACGAAGAAACTCCTTCATCTTAAAGGAAACGTAGAAGTGGCTCTTTTAGATGTGGTTGTAAAGCATCGATGACAGTTAAACGTGATTTCAATTCTAATATATGGATGGTAACACAATTCAATTGGGATCATAATTATGAACTTTCATCACCAACAAAACAGTATTATTTGAAGATCAATAGGTCAATTCCGCTATCTATGTAGAATTTTATTGAAGTTATGAAGTCAATTGGTTTTGCACCATCACAGATAACTAGACTTCTTACAGTGCAATATGGAGAGTTTGATAAATTTGACTGTACAAGTCATGATATTAACAACTTAAGACGTGATAAAAGGAAAGACATTAAAGATTATGATGTTGGTTTACTAGTTGAGCATTTTGAAATGAGGAAGATTAAAGATCAAAAGTTTTTTTACTCCTATAAGGTAGATGAAGAGAAGAGATTAACTCACTATATTTGGCCAGATGCAACATCGATACAAGATTATGAGTTATTTAGAGATGTTGTAACGTTTGATACTACTTTCAAAACCAATATCTTATGCATCGACATCGATCAATATCTTATGCTTTTTGCTGCTTTCTGTGGAGTAAATCATCATCGACAAACTGTTATCTTTGCATCTGCCTTCTTGATCAATGAATCTAAAGAATCGTTCGTACGGTTGTTTGAGGAATTGAAGAAATGCATGGGTATGTAAGTGTTATACTTGCTGATTTTTTAAATCGTATTACACTTTTATTGTTATATGATTGTATCGTTGTGATGTCTTTTTGTAACAGTTTTATAAAACGATATGAATTGAAACACTTTTTGATGTGAAATAAGAGTAACGATTTATAAATAATATAGTTTTCAGTAATAGTTAAGATTAAGAATTTGAGTTTCAATTTTTTTTCATTTTACAAGTCATGCCCCCCTGTCATCATAACTGATCAAGATTTGGGCATGAAGGAAGCAATAAAAGTAACATTTCCCAACACAGTTCATCGTCTTTGTTGTTGGCATATACTTTCTAAATTGCCCGTGAAGATAGGTGTTATGGCAAATAAGAAGGAAGTAATGAAAGAATTTCATGATATACTTTGGAATTGCTACTCTGTCAATGAATTTGAAGATCAATGGAGTCGATGGATTGTTGCAAATAACATGGAAAATAACCTATGGTTAAAAGATATATTTGAGCTTAGACATCAATGGGTGGCACTGTATATGATTGATTGTTTCTGTGTTGGTATGAAGACAACACAAAGGAGTGAATCTATAAATGCATTTCTTAAGAGTCGTGTCATTCAATATAATACATTTTTTGAATTCGTAACACGTTATGAAGATGCATTGATGTCTCAAAGAGAGAAGGAGAATCATAGCGATCACGTTGATAGGTATCGATTTTTTATTATTTCTATATCATTGACATTTATATTTTTGAAGCTTTATTAAAATTTAAGTTTTGTTTTGTTTTACTCATAGGCACTATAATTAGAGACTGATATGCAATTTGAAGATTGAAAAGCATGCATGCGCATTGTACACAACAAAAATGTTCCATTATTTTCAAGAACATTTGAGGGAAGCCTTTGTTCATGGTGTCCAATGTTGCACAGATTCGCAATCTCAACAGTTAATATTTGTTGTGTTTATATAACATATTCACAATTTCATATTCAATTTTTGACAATTCAATGGATTAGTAATACTGTATTAGTATTTTAGTTATGTATTACTATCTTGAATATGTAACAAGAATTATATGTCGTATATTTGGGATTTCCTTGTCATTTAGCACCTTTCTTAGGAAACAGTATTACAATATGAGACCTTTATGATTTGATAGTTTTTAATTTGTCATTTATGTCGTATATTTAGGAAACAGTATTACTGAATGTTATTATGTGACCTTTCTGATCATTTGGTAGTTTTTAATTTAACTTTTATTAAATGAGATGTACAATTTACATGTACAAAATTTGCAATACAGTTTTGCTTTATTTCATTTAAACAGTAATACAATATGGATGTTGTAGTATTGTAATACAGTTTTATTGTTGCTGGATTTTATTTTTTTTGGTCTTAAAATTCAACGTTTTCACTATTTGTTGGATATGGAAGGGCTTATTTTACATCATTTTTTGAATAATGGTGTTGCACTAGTGTTGGGGGCTTGTATAGATGGGTTCTTCTCATAAGCCCAAACCTGCAAGTACAATAGTATTAATAAAATAATTTATTTAAATATGTGAATGTTTATAATTATATAAAATAGAACTTATCAAAAATGCCCAAGCACATTCTAAACAATAAGATTTTAGGTTGCCCAAACTGTTGATTATCACTTTGTGAGCGTAAGATGCCCAGTTATATTTGTGCATGTTATTCAGGTCGTTTATGTAATGTAGTAAGCTGCAACTGAAACCTGAACTTGAATCCGAAATGATAAACGTAGAGAAAAGAAAACAAATCCACAACTTCACAATCATGTCAATGTTTTCACCATCTTGATTTTGTACAATATCCTTTAATTTCCTTTCAACTGTCCATCTTTTAACTTGACTTTCATTAGTGAACATCTTTTGCAATTCATTGTTTTGGCTTTCGTTTTTCATTTCCTTTATTTGTTTCTTGCCATTTGGTAATCGCAGAATCTCAACTAAATCAGAAACTTGGAAATCATATGCTTTATTATCTAAATTGAATTTTCCATTTCCAATATATTGAGAAATTAATGCATCCAACTCATTTATGTAGATCTTACTCACTGGCATATCATAAAAATTCCCAAATGGAGTATTCTTCAGCCTTCCTATAACCTCATTAGTCAAATTTATTGTCTTCATGATCTTGACATATGCAAGTGAAACACATCTTACTTGTGATGTTCAAAATATTATTTATTGTTTCAGTAAGATTGTAACTAGGTTTATTTTCTATGTGAATATGAATTGTACAAGAAACCAGTAAAACTGAAGAATATTGATAAACTATAATACTGAATTATCAAATAAAACAGATAAAACTAACTTCATGATAAATTAGTAATAAAATACATGTTGTATGTATAAAAAATGAACTACATAGGGAGAACAATAATAACTGAATATTTACAAGAAACAATATTATGCAAGAAATAATGATGAATCATTTAAAGGGGAAGAACAAACTTTATTATGTAAATGTTAACACTAAATAGTAATGGTGAATTACATAATGAGATCAGTAATACTGAACTCTTTCATAACAACAATCAGAATTGTATTACTAAACTATATTGACTCAATACCATTACTGAATTATTTCATAGAAAAACTGTCATATTGAGATATGAATTATATTTTTATATTTCATTAATTATAATATTAAAACTAGAATAATACATTTAAAACTTTACAAGTTAACTATTTTTTTATTTTGTTTCAGACTGAAAAAATTCTGAACTATAATATGTTAATATTTACAAGAAACAATATTATGCAACAAATAATGATGAATCATTTATTTGGGTAGACCAATCTTTATTATGTAAATGTTATCCTAAAACAGTAATACTGAACTACATAATAAGAACAGTAATACTGAACTCTTTCATAGCAAAATCAAAACTGTATCACTAAACTATATTGTCTCAATCCCATTATTGAACTATTTCATAGAAAAAACTGTAATATTAAGATATGTATTGTAGTTTTATATTTCATTAATTATAATATTAAAACTAGAATTATACATTTAAAACTTTACGAGTAAGCTATTATTTTATTCTATTTAATATTGAAAAAATAATGAACTATAATATGTGAATATTTACAAGAAACAATATTATGCAACAAATAAGGATGAATCATTTTTTTGGGTAGACCAAACTTTATTATGTAAATGTTATCTTAAAATAGTAACACTGAACTACATAATAAGAACTGTAATACTGAACAATTTCATATCAATATTCGAAACTGTATTACTAAACTATATCATTTCAATAGCAACACTGAACTATTTTCATTGAAAAACTGTAATATTGAGGTATGTGTTATAGTGTTATATTTCATTAACTATAATATTAAATCTAGAATAATACATTCAAAACTTTATAAGTAAACTATTTTTAAGTTCATTTCAACAATACATGTTCATAAAAGTGTAATAAGTATTATTTTGAAATTTTACCAAAAACATTAAAACGAAACTTTTTATCACAAAGTATTGAAATTTTGAAATTGTTTGACGTATTTTTTGTTGATGGACTTCTATTTGAACACGGAATGTCTATTGCATCATCTTCAGATTCTGTTTCACAATCACATGACAATATATTAATTCAAGACATTTAAGAATACGTTTTGGGAAGAAGAAAAGTATTTGTTTTGAAAAAAAAATTATTACCTTCTATTTCATTCGTTGGGACGGAAGCTTCATCCTTTTTCCTTCTCCGTTTAGGACTCTTCTCAAATAAATTACCCATTTTCTTTTCACCGATGTCAGTTACAAAAAGTTTTAAAAAAAATCTTAAAAGAGGAATGGAATGTTTGAAGTCTAAAAATGTAATAACGACATGCTTTACTATTTCATGTGTAAGTAAAACAATGTATGTTTCGTGGTTACCTAAAACAACATATGAAGAGGGTTGATCAGAATCCTCTGTAGATTCGGAAGTTGTAGTAGGTTACAAGGATCCCTCTTCGAATGGCAAAGATGTTTGGTCTGCAAACAAAGATTGTTAGTGGTCATGCCAAAGAAGTTCCGATTGAGATAACGTTGAAGAAGTACAGTTGAGATGACACTAGGAAAGTATCGTTGAGGCAACCTCGAAGGAGTAAGACGATTTCGTACTTAGAAGGAAAAAGAAGCAGATATTTTGTATTTGAGAAAGTTTTTTACAATTACATCTATTCAACAGAACCGTGCAAACGTGACTTCATATTTATTTTTTTAATCGTAAACTCTTTTTTGTAATTCATTGGTGGATTATAATTTTATGTTAAGGTTCTTTTAGATGAATGGTTAAGATTGAATCTTACATAAGTCTCAATCTCAAGGAGTATGTAATAGATATGTACTATATATATATATACACACATATATGTAATATTATAATTTAAATAAATAGAACAAATAAGATAAAAAATTATCCTTACAAAGTGAATGATGAATAGGATAACAGGTATCACAATCCAAATAATAGTGGTAATACTAGTAATAGTAACCACACAAGCATGGACTATATTGCCATAAATTATAAATAACCTTAATCAACATAGAAGAAAATGTAATAGTAGTAACCATAGTCTAGGCTAATGGATATTACACCTATCAATTTTCAAAAAATGCTAGTCAGAAAAGTCAAAAAGTCACATTCACCACAGACAAGCCAACATTTACCACATTGGATCAGGATTGTGGATCTTCCATTTACGAATAAGATCACTGTCATTTCTAAGTCCTAATCAGACTCAGGAAATGAACCAACAACAGATATCAAGCACCGAACAATTCTAAACCTCCAATCAGCGGTCTAAACCCACTCTCCGTTTCCAACTAGGTAACAAACAACAAATTAACATGACATAAAATTACACATGGATGGAAGCCTGAAAGTAAAAGCAGCTTCACATATTGTATGGGCAGGAACCTCGTTGTATGGCAGGAACACAAATAAAAGAATACTATTAGCTTTCTCAGCTACCAAACGGCCACTTCGAAGTATCGAATCTAGCCCTTGTCTGGCTTGTGCCGTTTATAAGCTTGCTCTGGTTCCTCAACGGTACTCCCCATTTGTGAGTGACCAATTGCTTGATTTCCAGACGAAGGATCCCCTTGGTCCTACAAAGTAGCCAGACAAAAACTAGACATTTAGCAGGTTGCGGTGGAGAAAATGAAATTTTCACAAAGGATCTAAAATTTAAGATCCAACGGGTGATATAAAAACCACGTGTGTTGTAGCACAGCAGTTTAATTCTCGAAGTTATGCATATCTACTAATAAAGGTTTAGTCGATCAGACAAATTGGGAAAGTTAGGAAGGGAATTGGCATGAAGGTGACATTTTTATTTTTCCTATTCATAAAATTGTGGCTATTCTTTTCTTAGGACTTGATACATATAGAGAAGTTTACACGCAAATACATCTGAGAACACTGGCTCACCTTCGGATTGGATACTGATCTATTGAATGCACGTTTTCCCAAGTTAATCTGCACCGAAATGCTAGACTGGGATAAATCTATGCCGGAATTCTGGAGTGCCTCTGTTAATGCATTTAGCAACCTGTGTATGCATAAAATGTATTAAAAAAATATGAACACAACTATCCCAGATGCTTCAAAACAAAGATGGCAGACATCGAAATTTGGATTTATAATCATGCTCCACAAAGAGAACGTGACAAAACAAACATCAGAATCTGTGACAAACAAGAACAGCACATCTAATTTAAGAAAAAGTAAAAAAAAATGACAGTGCAAGAAAATGTATAATCACTCAAGCATGGCATTAGGGTAAAAAGATGATTTTGAGAACTAACAATAACCACCATGCCTTAATCCTACCATGTGAGGTAGGCAACATTATTAGAAAATACCTTGAATTAACTTAATACTGCTGATGTTATCCATTGATTTCATGCGAATTAACTTAAAACTGCTGATGTTATCCATTGATTTCATGTGAATTGCTTGAAAACAGTAACTCACCCTTGAGAGTAAGCACTGGAAATGCTGATTGTTCCCTCATCAATTGTCAGCTCTTGTTCACCGAGCACGTCTCCACCAGATCCACTGCACTGTCTCGACCACTGTGATTGAGACTGAGATGCCACATTTTCAGAATCTGAAATCAACCTTTGCTGTGGTTGGACAAACCCTCTACCACTGCTATATTGTTGCAAAGAAGCAGGAATGGAGGCCCCCTTATTTGCCAGCCCAGTGCTCACATTCTCAGATTCTAAGGGAGTGTGATCGCTTGTCAGCATCACTGGTGCAACAGGAATGGCACTGTCCCCAGAAAATACAAAGCCTGAGGGAGATGGGCCATTATGTAGGGCTTGGGAAGGATCAGGTATTCCTTCTACAGGGACTTGGCTATTTTTCTGTTAAAAAAAGGAAGACAAGTCTAATAAAACAACTTACTCAAGAAAGCTACACAAACCCAGACTTTTAACACAAGTCAAACCACCAAGCCTTCACCCCACTATGTGGGGTCAGCAACAAAAGTCCTTACTCTCCATTTGTTTCTAAGATGTTTTTTTTTTGCTATACATATTAAAGTCCATATAATATTTCTAACCATGTGATTTTAGGTCTTCGCTACCCTTTAATCATTAATTCAACGCAAGTCATGTTTATTAATTTTATATTCCAGTGATGATTTTTCCCGGCAACAATCAGCATGTACTTTCACAGGCTAGTATCAGTGAATACTATAAAGGATTATGGGGAATGACAGCTACTTGCTAAAACAAAATATATTTTAAATCCATCCACTGTTACTAAATCACTTGTCCTAAACCCCTCTGTTACAATAAACAAGCATTAAATACATTTTCAGATATTCTCACTTCTTCTTTTCAATACTAATTTCATACTCGTCCAAGGGATAATATCTTGCAAACAACAAATATTACGCCAATTTGAGACTGTGCTGGGTTTTTCTTGTTATGTTTCAGGAACCTTATCAAATTTTTAGAGCCTAATATGTGAAACCAAAAAAAAACAATGCATGAACATTGAACAGTAATTACAAAGATATGCAGCATAATTCATCTATCCAACACCTACAGATCAATCCCACACCAATCCCAATTGCACATTGAACTTCAAACATAACTTGTATTGTCCTGTTGGTGTGATGGTGTCAAGTAATCGCAGTGGCTATGCAAGCAATCCAAGAACATACCAGTGTACAATAAATAAAACAGTTACAAACAAAAAGATTCAAGACAATGGCATAAATTACATTATAATAGGAAAAGTCATTACCCAAGGCGTCAGCTTCGTACTTTCATGACCCCATGCAGTGTAACCAGCCTCGTACTTTTGGACTTTCTCATGCAAAAACCGAATGTACTCAATCACCTGTAAAAGGAATTGTACGATTCCAATATAAACAAAAAAATCCTGACAAATTAGACAATAGCAATGCCTATAGGAGATTGAGCAACTTACTTCTAATAGAAATGAGGCTTTATCTCTTTTTTGGTCGCTATGAGGGATCAGCTCTCTCAATATCTGAAACCTGCAAAATAGGTGTGTCATGAGATAATAAATAAGAAAAAATAAGAAATAAAAACTACTATTATAGAATTTGATCACTAACAACAATTTTTTATAAACAAAAAACTAGAGCGAGAGAAAAAAGTACAAAACATAGGTCCCATGTGAAACTACTTTTGGAACTATTACTTTTAATCAAAAGCCATCTTTTAGTCAAAAACTATATATTACAACATTTCTGTTGTAAGTTTTTTAACTCAAAATCACTGAAAAATTGATTACTTGCTTTGAAAAAAAGTTATGGAGAAAAGATCCATCTGGAACTACTTTTTCTAGAAAAACATTTGTTTAGCTAAAACTACAGTTTCAAATGGGACATTAGATTATGTTAGAATTAGTAGTATATGGGTGTGTTTATGTGTTACAAGTTCATGGATAAACGGGTTATTAAATATCCATTTGTTTAAAGTATCTAATCTCCCATATATATATATATATATATATATATATATATATATGTAACAACACATTCTAATAGAGAGATCCTTTTTCTTTTCCTAAATTTTGTCTCCACATAGTTCCAGAGTCCAGAAAACCCTAGAAAAACAAAAAATGAGGAAAAAGGAAGCAACCACCAACAACCACCCGTCGTCCCTGCAGCTGCCGCCAGACACGCTCTCGCCACCGCCGAACGCCGTTCAGGCCGATGCCGGCCGTTCCAGTCGCTTGGAACCTCTCCTCCAACCTCCTCAAGTGTTGTCCCGCCGTTCCCCACCGTCCAGGCCGTCGTTCGCCGCTGCCTACACCGTCAAGGGTTGTCGACGAGCATTTTTGCCGCCAGTGATGCCGATTCTCCTCTCCTGATCCTCTGAAAGGGCCATCCAACCCTTTCGGTGTTGCAGTTTGCGAATTTTGGCCATGTCCTAAGCCATTTTCAAGCCTCTAAGTGTGAATCTGTGTGGATACGTCACGTCACATCCACACCGTTTAGTGAGCAATCCGGCTCCAATTTTTGTTTGTTTTAGATCTTGTAGTAGTTTCCTTTGGATGATCTTATTTTAAGATGGCTTCTCGAGATGCACTTGTCAAAACTTTAAGACTTTTGTATTGGCACACAAAAAATTGAAACATCTCACACATCCACCTCCCGACGAGAAATCCGATATGTATGATGATTAATTGGCTGATGATGCAGGAATTATCACGTAGATAGCTAATAGTATGGAATCAGCCATAGCAAGGAGAGTCATATTATTAAGGCCGGCAAAGAAAATATGGGAAACACATTGCCTCTCATATGACCATAAGAAGAATATTTCTCCATGTCTGTGAGCTATATGAGCAATTATTCACTCTTCGTCAGGGAGATCAGTCAGTCATAGCAAGGAGAGTCATATTATTAAGGCCGGCAAAGAAAATATGGGAGACACTTTGCCTCTCATATGGCCATAAGAAGAATATTTCTCCATGTCTGTGAGCTATATGAGCAATTATTCACTCTTCGTCAGGGAGATCAGTCAGTCCAGGAGCATTTTACTCGACTTCGCACTCTGTTGGATGAGATCGAGGTATATCAACCCTTGACAGTGGATATTACAAGACTGCAGCAGTACAGGGAGAAATTAGCAGTTGTCGTGTACCTTGCCAATCTGAATCCAAAGATCAATTCACAGATTAAGGGTCATACTATTCCTAACCTACAGACTACATTTGCAAAGGTTTTGCGAGTTTCTACTGCCACATCTACTACAGTTTCAACCACCCCATCTGCTATGACGGCCACTCGAGGTCGTGGTCTTAGTGGATCTCGAGGGAGAGGATGTGGTCGGAGTGACACAAATAGTCGTCCATGTTGTGCCCACTGCGGACGAATGGATCACAGGATTGAGAAATGCTAGGATTTAGTTGGCCGACCACAGACGACAAATGTTACTACAGACTCAACCACTGCTACAGCCACTGTAGAGGAGCAGACTTTTACATTATCGCAGGAGGACTATGATAGACTTCAGTTGCTAAAGGTCACTGCATCTGCAGCCACGACTAACCATGCTAGTTCCTCAGGTACTCGTGCACTACTTTCATCCAAGGATCCTTCGTGGATCATTGACTCAAGTGCCTCCTCTCATATATCAGGTACACGTAGTTTGTTTGCCCAGTAGTATCAATTACCTAATTTTCGATCAGTGGCAATTGTCGATGGTCGAACATGTCTCGTTTTAGGTGAAAGGGAAGTACAAGCCTCTTCACAACTTCCACTTGAACAAGTTCTGTTTCCTGTGAATTTGTTGCCCATTAGTGCTATTACAAAATAGTTGCATTGTTGTGTCACCTTTTTTCCTTTCCATTGTACTTTTCAGGATTTGCAGACGTGAAGGAAGATTGATTTGGACCGTGAACGAGGAAATAGAGTGTACCAACTGATTCGTGATGAGATATCTCAAGGGTTAACTTTTGTGGCATCTGCCTCCGAGTCTTCCCACTTATGACATTAGAAGCTTCAACAAGCTCTACCTTGGTGTTCTGTTCCATAGTATGATTGTCAATCATTTCAGTTTGATAAGTACCAACGTGTTTCGTTTAAAAGGTCCCGTCTTGTGTCTAGTACTACTAAATTTAAGGTAATCCATTGTGATGTCTAAGGTCCCTCTAGAGTCCAATCAGTGTTAGTGTGGTCATAAGTATTACATAGTTTTGTGGATGATTTTTCTAGAACATCGTGGGTATATTTGTTGAAAGATCAAAGTCATGTGTTTGATGTACTCAAAACTTTTCTAGCTGAGATAAAAAATCATTTTGATGTTTGTCCAAAATTTCTACGCACTGATAATGCACTTGAGTTTATTCAAACAAAAGTTACTTCATTTTTTACTTCATTGGATATTATATATTAGACATCGTGTCCACGCACATCCCAACAAAATGGAATTGCACAAAGGAAACATCGACACATATTAGATGTTACACGAACTCTTATGGTTCATATGAGTGTGCCTAAAAAGTTGTGGTCTGATGCTATACTTACAGCCACCTATCTCATAAATATGATGCCATCTACACCTCTTGGAGGTGAAATTCCTCTACGTCGTCTAAATCCTCAGTCGAGTCTATTCAAGTAAACCCCCAGGATCTTTGGTTGTGTTGCTTTTGTTCAAGACCTATCACCTAGACTGGACAAATTGTCTCCAAGGTCCATCAAGTGTGTCTTTGTTGGGTACTCTAAGACTTAAAGAGGATACAAGTGTTTTCATCCACCAACTAGGTGATATTTTGTGTTTGCAGATGTCATATTTTTCGAATCTGAGCCTTACTATGATGGCTCCACATCACTCAGTCAGTCTATCCCATTGCCATCAATGGTTGAGTTACAAGATTAGAATGTTCAAAACGCAGACACTCAGCCACCAGCAGATACTTGTCCTTTGCAGGTTTATCATCGTCGTCAGCATGTTCCAGTGCCTCCCACTACTGGATCATCCTCCTCTGCAGAAGCAAATCCGTCCACCAGTACTTCAGACCTACCTATTATCCTTCGAAAAGATACTCGCTCTTGCACAGTTAATCCTATCTCTCATTTTGTCTCTTATAATTCACTTCACCCTCGGTTTCGTAGTTTTACCTTGTGTCTTATTTCTCAGACCATTCCCAGGACCTATCAGGAGGCACTATCCCATCCTCAATGGAAGGTCGCTATAGACGAGGAACTTACTGCACTTACAAGTCATGGTATGTGAAAGTTAATGGCTCGCACTGCTGGAGCCAAAGTAATCACTTACAAATGGGTTTATACAATCAAGTACAAGGCAGATAGTAATGTGGATAGATACAAGGCACGATTGGTGGCTAGAGGGTTTACACAGACCTATGGGATTGATTACGAGGAGACTTTCTCCTCTGTTACTTGTCTCAATTCCATTCAAGTCCTTTCCTTGGTGTTGTATCACTCATGGTAGATATGCCAATTGGATGTCAAGAACGCCTTCCTATATGGTGATCTGACTGAACCTGTATTGATGGAGCAACATCCTAACTATGTTGCTCAGGAGGAGGATCGTGTGTGCAGACTCAAGAAGGCAATATATGGTCTCAAGCAGAGCCCTAGAGCATGATTCAATAAGTTCAATTAGATGGTTTTTACTAGTGGTTTCCAAAGATGTGCAGTGGACCATTCAATCTTCTATAGGAAGACAGTGACTGGGTGTGTGATTCTTGTAGTATATGTAGATGATACATTAATGGCAGGCAATGATGTACAAGGCATTACAGAGATTAAAAAGCATCTTCACACTCATTTTGTGACTAAGGACATGAAGAAGACCCATTATTTCCTGGGGATTGAGTTTGCTTATGCACCAGGCAAGATGACATTGTCACAGAGGAAGTACACCATGGATCTCTTGCAGTAGACAGATCTCTTGGGATGCAGACCAGAGGACACACTCATTGAACAGACACCACCATTCTGGAATAGTAGTTCTGGACTGTTGGAGGACCCTGAACAGCATAGGAGGCTAATAGGCAAGCTTATTTATCTTACTGTTACTCAACTTGATATCTCGTATGCAGTCAGTCTTCTAAGTCAGTTCATGCATAAGCTAAGGAGAGTACATTGGACAGAAGCTCTTCGTATTCTGTCATATATAAAGGGTACTCCAGGGAAAGGACTGATTTATAGGAAGAATAATCACACCAAGATTGAAGTTTATTCGAACTCAAGATATGCAGGTGATAAATGAGACAAGAACTCCACATCGGATTTTTGTACCTATGTGTGAGGCAATCTAGTTACCGGACGCAATATGGTGTATAGATCGAGTGCTGAGGTAGAGTATCGATCTATGACACAGACCACATGTGAGTTGATATGGGTGAAGTCACTACTAGAGCAGCTTAATTTTTGTGTTGATATTTCTATACCTATGCGGTGCGACAATCAAGCTACCATCGTCATCGCAAATAATCCTACTTTTTACGAACGTACAAAGTACATTGAGGTTGATTGTCATTTCGTGAGAGATATGGTCATGAAAGGTGTTATCTTTACTCTGTATACACAATCCTTAGAGCAACTAGCAAATATATTTACAAAGAGACTTAGTGTTGGAGTTTTTGAGTCATTATGTGACAAGCTGGGCATGTTTAATATGTATGTTCCAGCTTGAGGGGGAGTATTAGAGTAAATAGTAAATGGGTGTATTTATGTGTTACTGGTTCATGGATAAACGGATTATTGGATATCCATTTGTCTAAGGTATCTAATCTCTCATATATATATACATAACAACACATTCTAGTAGAGAGATCCTTTTTCTTTTCCTAAATTTTGTCTCCACAGATTAAAACCTTGATACAGGATGTTACAAAGGCTAAATAACAACAAAGTGCATGCAAGAAGCCTTTTTACCGTGGTGAAAGAATTTAAAGCAAGCAAGTTGCAATTTGTACAATCACCCTTGTATTATGCTGATTTGATTTAATCAGACTCATGCTAGCCCTTTACTTCAAAATGGAAAAAGAATTTAAAGCAAGCAGCAAGCTTGATTAGCATAGGGAATGTTAACCAATGTTTAGTTCGCAACAACCAACGTGCATGCATAATATAAGTAGCATCATCCGATGCTTTATCACTTGTTACACAAAAGACTAGTCGAGTTTTCAACCCCAAGAACCTCTGTAGGTGAAAATACCAATATAATAACCTAGGACCTAAGAATCCTAACCAAACACACACTTTGGTCGTTGTGGGACAATAAGAGATCCTAAGATAATGAAGATGGACTACAATCCAATCTTCAAGGAAAACAAACTACAATTCGATTCCCAAAAGAGCAAGACTTCAATCTTATGCTCAAAGAAGTGAGACCCCAATCTACACCTCTACAATAATAAACAATAACTTCAAATAATCATCAAAATTGTCTACCAATAGAATCTTGGTTTCCCTTATATTGGATAATCAATTACAATGCTTAAATAACAATAGACATAACCCTACAATTAAATAGCAAGATAAGATAGCTAATATAATTAACTATACCAATCATTGGCCTTTTGGATTCTCAAAAAGGTCAAATGTTCTCAAAAACTTCAACACTAACACCTCAAATTGTACATTTCACATGTTGCAGATTCTCACCAAGGGTTAACCTTCCTTCCACTACTAGGAGAAGATATATTAACCTTATCCAAAATAATGCCAAAACAGCAGATTTGGTATTGAGAAATCTTGACCATGCTCTCCTAAGGTTATGTTTGGCTCATATTCTGGCTCATGACTTTTCCTCTAGTCGCAAGCTCACTCACCCCAGCCTTTTGCTTCTCTTAAATTTATATAGTAAAACTTGTTTCCGCTTCTACAGTTAAGCTGTTTTTGTTTTCATGTTTAGTTCAGATTCTAACTATAAAATGATTCTTGTCAAATCTGAGTGCCATCAGCCAAACACAGCGTAAGACTTTCCATCTGCACAATTGACTACTCAGTCCACAATCCGACAATTCCAAAAAACAATGGCTCAAGCATATGTAAACTTGTAGAGTAACAGCAAATTATAACCAACACTAACACTGCTGATAAGAAGATCTCCCATTAATCTGAAGTAAGATAATGCTCTGCCATAGAATCAGAAGACAACTCCTATATAAATTTACATTTTCCAAGACCGCTAAAAAAGACATCAAAAAGCTCCGGTTTGAAAGGTTTACTTGCATCCATGCACAAATACAACTTTGCCCTAACAAATTCTTATGAATGGAATAATAGAGGAAAGATCGTAAGGAATTTATGCTTTGCTTTTAACAAATTCTTTTACTGTAATAATAGTGTAAAGGTCATGAGTCCATTACGACTGCCAGTCAATTTCCTCATAATCCAAATCAGCTGTAGATCTACGTGGAAACATCAGGTAGTAAACACATCTAGTTTATTCATGTTAAAAAAACACCCAGAGGTAAGGTGGCTCTTGATTTGCTAAAAAAAGTTCTACACTCATCAAAGAGTATACAATGAGGGTGAAAATAAGACGTTTGTTAAATTTCACTTGTAAAGCTTAGTTGATATTTGAGAAATCCCTATCGGTAGGTGTTAATTTTCATAAAAAATATATGTATCAACCGTCAGTTTAAGATAAGGAGTAAGCCATATGATGGTGGAAACGGCTATTAGCCACCAACAACTACTAATATACTTTAAAAGGAAAAATAATTAGGCAAGTATTTTCTTAATCAGATTGACGAAAAGTTTTTCTTTGTTTGCAGTGATAACAGGTAAAATTATTTGTGGAATCATAATCAAATGATAGTTGTTCATGATTAAAAGTGAGATGTCTATTTACAAAATCTAGCCTAGCACATAAGACAGTAGTAACAGGAAAAATCAACTCCATGAACTTAAAGAGCAAGTGGTTGACATGTTAAGCATTATAGCTCGAGACATGAAAAGAGGTAGTAGCAGTGCAAAACCCACTATTTTTCTATAATAATCAGTAACACGTATTATTACCATGGAATATCTAAAGAAGACTTGCCTGTCGTTTATTTTGCTCCTCCGTCGCTGCTCGGTGGCAGAGTGCTTTGATCGAGGTGTGGTTGCCTTCTGATCACTGTTGCTCTTTCTATCCACTTTCACAGTCAATTCTGAAATAACCCACAAACAATTGTGACTTAGCAGACAAAGACCACCACCAGATCCAACGATTTCAGAAATGCAAGGTCTCATACCCAAACAAAAGATTGAATCTTTACGCAAAACCAAAAAAAAGAACACACACTCCGAACAATAAAATTAAGCAAGAGCGAGAGAGATTTAAAAAACTAAATTGGAAGAAGTGAACGAAGGCAGCAAACCTTTCTGGGACGACCCTTCACGCCTTCCGAATTCCTCTTCGTCATCATCCTCGTCAGTGAACCCCTTGCCAGACTTGGACGCCGCGTCCATCGGCCGCCTCCTGTCCTGCCCTGGCTGGCTCCTGCTCCAAACCCTAAAACCCCTCAACATCCACGTAGAGAGGAAAAAACACACAAACAAACCCCAAAGCCCAACAACCCAAACCGCGACCCACCTAGTAGACAACAGAGACCCGAAACTGCTTCCGCTTTTACTGATGCGAGCCGCGTAGGGCGACGACGACCACTGCGGTTGCAGCTGCTGCAATCCTCCTGCAGATTTGATCAAATAAGCCGCCCAACTGAAGAAAAGGGCGCCGGCGAGCAAAAGGCCCCTCCTTTTCTTTCAAAAAGGAGAGAAAGGAGCAAATGGGGAAAATAGTGGGAGGTTAAACCACCGGGCATTAATTCGTGGATTTGAAGCGAAGGTTCAGATCTGGTTTTGGGTTTTAGGGGTTAGGAGGGGTTGAGGTCCGCATGCCATGGGTCACGTGGGAGGCGCTGGGCGATGGATGCCCCTGGGCCTGCCGTGGGGAGAAACGTGACCTCACGTGGGAATCATGTGATGCCTTGCTTTAAATTTGTATTTTTATTTTTTATTTTTTTCTTGACATGTATAAATAGTAGTATAGTACAAGTGAGTGATAAGGGTAATACTCATGCCGCTGGACGCACACGAGCCACGTCCCCTGCATCTCATGGGCCACGGCGCCGGTTTGCCCATTCCACCTCTTATATCAGGTATTATTATAAATAAAGACACAAATAAATAAAGACACAAATAAATAAAGCGAAGAGAAGGCCACAAGATACATCTATGCTATTGAGATATAATGGTTTGCTTATTATTAAGAAAAAAATAGTTGGCTAATTGCAACATGAAGTGTAATCTCAGGCAGTAAAAATTAAGGAACCGTACGAGAACATTCATAGTTGTAAAGTCTTTATATATTTAGACACAAAATTACAGAAAATAGACTGTGGATCCAGCTTGATTTTTAGAAAATCTAGTAAAACATATGTTGGGCTACTGCAGATGGTGCTAGAGTTTGTAAAGTGACATAACTATTGCTTTTTTAAAAGATCAGCACAAAGTGCAGGAAATATTGTAATTGGTGATAAGATTCCTAGTGAAACGTAGGGGTGTTTATAGGATAACATGCCAATGTTTCTCACTAATGGTGGAAAAAATGTAGGGCCATTTTTTCCCAAGAAAGAAAGAATATCTCAAATTGCTCACGAGCTGATGTGCTTGTCTAGTTGAGCTCATACCGGTGCCAATTTTCTCTCGGGAAATCGGTTCCTCCCACAGAGTGAACGCGCCACAACGGGAGTAGGGCGCGCTACCACTACTAATCGCAGCTCCGCTGCTGTTGGCTCCGGCCCCACACTCCGGCTTCACCGCCGCCGCGTGCTTCGCGAACCCCCCGGGGACGTGGTTGATGCTGAACGTGCCGATCCCGCCGGGGAGCACGTGCTCCACGGACGACGCGCCGCCAGTGGTCGGAGCAACAGCGCCGGGTACTTCACTGGCGGCTGCGGTCTTCCTCTTGCCCTCCAGCGGTTGCAGCAAATCCTGGGTCTTGAGGAAAATCCCTGCGAGAGGGAGAAAAAACAACAGCAACGAAACAGAACAGAAAGTGACGATCGGAATTAACCAGTCGCATTATGCAGAGATGGGGGTGGTGAATGAAAGTGATGATGATGCAAGCGATGGTGATCTCATGTGGTGGGCCCCAACGGACAGCACATTTCCCGAGGGAAACAGTTGGGTTAAGAAAGATCAGGAGAGGGCAAGACAGCCATCATCATTGTTGTTGCTGCTGCTGCTGTCTCTTAATAATTTAATCCAGTGACGATCAGTGATACAGTACAGTAATGTTCTCGTTAATTTGCTTGCTCTCTCCTCCCAGAATGTCCCCATGAGAAATAATAATTTAATTTCATCTATTTGGACAAGCGTGGGAGGTTGGCGAACTGCGAGTTTTGTTCTCCAACCTGATCTAATCTTCTATGGAAACCATTTGGCATTGTTCTCTAACAAACATATATATACATAGTTTAACCCTTCCAAATGTAAAAACAACTTGAAATTCCTCAACGTGGCATGGTATTTGCTCCGTTTTCTATTTGGGTGGGGGGGATCGTTTCCCATTATCAAGTAGAATTCTCACATACCTTGTTGTGAAGGCGTGGGATCAACGCGTGGGAAGGTGGAATCTTTGTATAGCGAAAGGAAATCGTGTGTGGCCTTTTTACCTGTGATTAATTCGGACGCCAAACAAAGAACGCCAAAGAAACAACTACTCAGATCGAACACAGAACAGAAGTGAAAAAAATTGCAGGAAGAAGGAAGAGAAAACAGAAACCCACAGTATCGGAACACACCTTGGAGCTCCATCAACGCTCACCTCGTTGTCAGAACCAGCGACTCACGGAGGGCTCTCGTCCACGATGCCACGGAGAATTCAACCAAATCAAATCGCCCGCAACCCCTCCCCGACCCCCTGGTTGGAACTCCCGGCAGCACCATACACCACGCAATGCGGTGGTATCTCTGGAAGAACCCGCAAGATCTGGCAGGAGGAGGGGTCTCCGATTGCGTTTTTTATCTCTTCCTCTTTCTCTTTTTCTCCTCCAACAGCGTGGAAAGGGAAGGGGGAGAGGGGACAGGGGAGAGGAGAGAGGAGAGGCTTGGAACATGAACTCAAGAAGGGAAGAGGTCGATTCATATACGACGCGGCTCCATCTTTTTTCATTTTTCCCTCGGGAATTATTTGTTTTTTTATTATTATTTAATAAGGCCTTATCTTTCCGTCGCCGTTGTTGGGACTTGGGAGATGTGACGCCGTCATCTGTCTCGGGCACTAACAAATCACTACCGTCATTCTTAATTCACCCTGACACGGTGAAGATTAGATCCCAGGCGTTTGTTCTGCTGATCCGACGGTAGGATGGGTTTGAAGGTTGACTGTGTCCGTGGCGTTGACAAAGGTTCAGGGTGGATTAGCACTAATCCCGATTAAAGTTGGTGAGAAGAGGATGAGGTGGAGGAGAGTGGGAGCGAAGGCGGATGTTGGCCCGCTTGGGGTGAGAGGGGAATGGTCACGTGCTGCCGCCAGCGGGGACCAGTGTGGGGGAGCGGTGGGGTACACTCAGGGGAGCAGATGAGCGAGGATTGCGGGCAACACCGCCGCGCCACTCATGACTCATGTGCTGCTTGCTGCGCCTCTCTCTCTCTCAAACACATTGATAGATTCCTCCAGCTTCCTCCCCTGCAATCTTGTGAGCTGTGGTGTGGGGGAGGAATGAGGTCATCTAATCCATGCCCTTCGGATTAGTTTATATTAATTGGGTGTCAATGTCATCAACAAGTGCCCTCTGACATGCAGAGGTGTTCCTTGTGATGTCTCTTTTTTTTAAAGTGTAAAAGAATGCGAAGTCAATTTATTAAAAACTAATTTATCCGCAGTGTATCCATGGGATGTGCAGTGCAAATTAACATCAAATACCGGAGGGCAGTTCAAGATACAAAATAAGTGGTAGGTTCGAATAAATCATCCCTACAGTAGTGTAGTGTAGTGTAGTGGTGGAATAATAAAGAATAACAATAACATGAAACTCTAAATTGTAAATTATCTTTACAATGTTTTCCTACTATATCTATTATACTAAGAGAATATAAGAGTGGTATGTATAGATGTTAATGAAATTTCAAAATTACTCATTTAATTGCTTACAAGTGAATATCATCAAAGTACATTTTTGCATGATTAAATTCAATTTAAGTTTACAAATGAAGCATAATCATAATAATCTCTTACCAAGTTAATATTCAAATATATTATAATCTATTGTCAATTTAAAATTTAAAGTAGTAAACTACTTTTAAATGTAAACTTCAATATGCTAAAGTAGTTATGTTTCTCATATCTATGAAATATTTCTTTTACATGACACTCAATCGACGTGCAGTTTTGTAAGAAAGCACTGATACTAGTAATTCCAACTATACACCTACTTGTTATGCTAGCCTTACCCAAGTCATTACAAGTTGAAAAATAATCAAAGACCCATTTGTGAACACTTCAACTAAAAATGCTTTTTTTTCATTAGAATTTTAGGGGTTTTTGTTAAGTTTTATCTTGTAATAAAATCGAAAACCCAAGTAATTAGAGTGTTACCATAGTCACACAAGTTGGATCATTCCTAATGTAGCTTCCATGTGTTATGACTTAACGTTTCAAAAAGAAAATGTATTCTAACTTATGAGTCGCACGATGAAAGCACTAAGAAGTAACAGGAGACTGAAAAGTTTGAGTAATAGTAGTTAGTTTGACGCATATTTATAGACAAGCTATGTAGAGAGCCTTAGTTCATAATAGGCCATCTTTACTAACAAAAATAAGAAATAAAAGTAGATTAAAATATGCAAGTTAAAATCAATTGAGAGATTAGGTATGATGTAATTATAAGGTAATAGTGTAAACGACATATCCTTAATACTTAAACAAAGAAATATTCTAATCAAAATTTAAGTGTGAGGTCCAACTTACATAACTATGTGGTATGGTTCAACATCCAACATTAAGTAAGATAAAGTGGTTTCACGAGTACACGTTTATTTTATGGAGAAAACCAAAGTCCCTCTAAGGTTAGGTTGAAGTCTTCATCCATTGTTTTGACTGTAGGTCCAAGTACATGTGAAAAAACCTGACGGAGAATTGAGTATCGTTTCATTAGCATTTATACAATCTCCACGTGATTTTTCCAATATGTTTTGTTATAGATTTCATAATTTATAAATAAGTCATTTTCTAAAGTTTGTTAGGAAAAGTATAATCCTATACATGAAATTGAGAAAGCAAACAAGGAAAAAATAGAACAATTACGCAAGACACATAATTTACGCGATCCAATAGAATTTACACCACTATTTGACATTTTAGAGTCCTTATATCTTGCTATAGGATTTACTACTCATCTATACTAACATCGACAAATTTAATGAGTCATTGCTTCATTCAAGATAAAGAAAATTCAAACAAGTTAATACTTCCAACTTGCTTAGGAAATTACAATGGTTCACAATTATGGAATTCGGAAACGTGCTTCTAGCCTTTTTTTTTCCTTACTAAAGTTGGCCTAGTTGAACGTAACCAAGTGAGACTCTCATCTATATCATGTGAATGGTCACACACATTCAAACATTTGCTAATTTCCTTTACGATTTTCAGAACAAAAGGCAAATGCAAGATATAATAATAATTATATTATTATTATTATTAGTTCATCTTAGAAAGTTAGCAGTACAATAGTCAGGTTTATTTACAAAAAAAATAGTCAGGTTTATGTCAGTGTGTTTTGAACTTATGAGGTCATTGAACAGCCACAGCCGGCTTATTTCACTGTTCTACTAGATTGCAGGACAAGTCCCGTAAATCACATACAACTCACCAACGAAGAACGATCACACCGACAAGCGAGTAAATTAGATAGCGCTCCATCTATCCAGCAGTATGACATAAACCACGTACCAAGGTCAATCAATAAACCAGCCACTCATCTCCCTCCTCCGCTGTTATTATTCCCTTACCCGACGGGTGACGACAATGGTAAACTACAGCGGATGAGGCAGAGATCGACATGGCCCCCATGACCTGCTGCAGTTGTCAGAGCAAAGAGATCTCCTCCTGCATCTGATCTGTGACGAGGCACGGACGTCACGTGCTGGCTCACACGTGGGCTTCTCACTGACAGTTCTGACACGCGCTGGCTTTTCCTTATCCGTACATCGCCATCCACCCGTCCTCCACTTGCTCCCTCGTCGTACCCAAAAATTCCCACCGGGCAAAAATCAACCCAATCAGGTGGTTCGAGTGGCTGGGTGAGGTGGATTTCCAAGCAGCATCTTATCTCACACCTAAAAACAAGAAACAAAATAAAATCACCAGTACTAAATCGAAAACTAATCATCCACACGGCGCCGGGTAGATTGATTAACGTGACTGGTGTCGTTTTGCCATGGTTCTTTCCGTCCGTAGCTACCGTTGGGTTCGTGTCATTTTCTTCTCCGCGCCTCTGTCACGTACAGGCCACAAAGACGACGTTTTTTAGGATATTCGTATGCACATGACGAGACGCAATGGAAGCACATGACATTTTGCGACACACGGAAACACACTGCCGTCGCTGTTATTGTCAATAGGCTTCGGTCAGGTAGAGTGAGACGTGTCGTAACAAGAGTGCAGTGGCGGTGGCAAGGCCGAAAGGAGCCCCCCCCCCCCTCGCCTCCACCACGCATCCCCGTCTAATATATTCTCCAACAACGGAGACGGAAAAACAAACGAGTTTTCTGAGATGTATCGATTTCAAATAAAGTTCACGATGACAATTGTTCACATGAAGCAGACGGTGATTAGATCTAGATTTAATTAGATGGAACCGTCTATGTAATCCGCAAGGCCTAAATACTTGTCGTACCCCTACATATGAGAGAACGCACCTTTCCCTTTCCAGCAACGGAAAACAATCGCATTCAATAAACAAAAGAAAGGCGGGTCTATCACATGCCCACCACCTTCACGTTCCCAACTAATAATTTGTTCTCGCCACCCGCCAAAATAACAAGCCTAGCTAATTTCGCACGGCATTGTCTGAGGCACGTCTGTGTAGGATTGTTTATCTAGTGTGGAATCAATTGAGGAAGCTTCACAAATCACAATAATATTACCCAGGACTGTCATATTAATTATATCCATGCTGACAACTAAGAACGGCTAATGGAGGCTTGGAAAAGAAATGTTCAAAAGATTCCATCATGTACGTAAAGAATAAAGTAACTCTTTTTTTTTTTCCTTCATATAATTCTTTATCATGTTGGGACTATTATACCTACCTTTTTTCGGTTGTTCTCTTTGTCAAAGTGGTCGAATCAATTAGCATGTTCTGCATAGCTAGCACCTCTATCCCAAGCATCGAGTGCGTAAGACCATGAGGCCATGGCGATCGAAGAAAACCAACTAAGGCAGCGTTTGGACGAGATTTGTGGAAGAGATCATTTCAACAAATCTAGAAGTTTCATTCAGATGTTTCATATTCACCCAAATTTGAAATTCTACATAAAAAAAACCTCTTAAGGAATTTGAGGATTGCAAAATAAAAATAAAAATGAAAGAATTGTATGAGATTATGAAATTACCAGATTGTCGAAAATTTTACAAGACTAGTATAATATGTCATTCATCCAAATGCTACTTAAGATAATTAGTGTTTGGTTATTACAACTTTTAATATGAGACATTAAACAATAGTTAAATATTATTTTAAACATTACTTTTCGTACATGTCAATATATGGATTTTTTGTTTTGAATGATAGTTAAATATTGACAATAGAATTTAAATCCTAGCAAAGATTTATGGACTAAAGAGCTATATTGTTTTGGCCGAGTTAGTTGCTTGTATTGTTTTATGTGAAAATGTATTTTATAGTCCTTCTATTAAAAGCATTTCTATTTCATAGTGTGCAACATAAGGAGATTTTGAGAAATTCCCTTAACAATTAAGTGACCATTGTAGAGGATCTACTTGCCATAGCCAAATTATCAATAATCATTTACCAAATTTTCCTTTCGCAAAGATTCTATGAAATTTAGGAATTTATTCGTAAATTTAGGGTAGCAATTTACCCAAATCCTTACCAACAATGATTTCGATATTGTCAAATCTAAGGGTATATTTGTTGAAGGGAGTTGAATTAGGCTCTTAAGGTGGGAGTAGGTATTGTAGCAGCATCCTCTTGGAAGTAGAGGTGGAAATCGGGCCAACTCAGCTCGCCCCATTCCACAAAACAGGAGACCCGAGCAGGCCTAGACTGGGCCTGGTTGGCCTGCAGGTTGGTCTGGGTCAGGCGGGGTCGGGCCTCCTTTGGGAGGTCATGGACTCGACACGGCCCATGGTCCGTCAGTGGGCCAGGCTACCGGGCCTGGTTGAGCCGGTCCATTAGGTCCCAATTTTATTTTTAAAATTATTTTTTATTAACAAAAAATATTTTAAATACATTTTTTTTTACATAAAAAAATACAAAAGATATTTACATCATTTTTTTTTTACATTTTTTATTTTTACAATTTTACATCAATATTTATTCAATTGTGGAGTCTGTTCTGCCTGTTGAAGTTGATGTCGTATCATTGTCTTCTTCTGATTTAGAGTTCAAGCTCAATCCCAGAAGACGATCAATCGCATCGTACCAATCTTTTAAGCAGAATGAGTCTCCTACAGACTTCTCTGATAATCTACATCTTTTATCATTTAATATTTTTTTCCCTACAGAAAATGCAGATTCCGACGCCACAGTTGATGCCGGAATCGTTAGTAAATCTTTTACCATTTTTGCTACTATAGAAAACCTAATAGCTGTAGCAGACCACCACTATAATATATCTACGTTATCTATTTCTTAACCACTAAAAGAAATTGGGGATTCTAAATAATTATCTAATTCATTATTTGTACTTGATTTTATATATTTTTCCTTCTTTTAATTTAATCTACTCCATAAAGAACTACCACTACTACTACTTGTTTGTATTCCTAAAAAACTAGATGCTTGACCACTAGATGTTTCACCATAATTTATAACATATTCTTCAAATAAATTATATAAAGTTGTCTTTATTTTATCATTA
>JAMKQA010013760.1:0-15385 GCA_024699735.1 Posidonia australis
CATCAATGCTGCCGTTGATCAGTATTGAAAACGACACTTGTTTCAACACACTGCATGACAAGCGTGATAACATCATCATCGAAACAGAGTCCACTCATGACGGAGCGAAGAAAGCACCACTCCACTCGATCATACACCTTAGACATGTCCGATTTTAAAATAAACCAGCCCTCCATTCCATGTTTATGCTTCAGAGAGTGGAAAATTTCATGGGTGATGATAAAGCTTTCAAAGATGCATCTTCCAGGTATAAAGGCATTTTGTTCTTTTGAAGTGAGTCTATGACAGAGTGGCTTGATTCTGTTCACAAGTAATTACCATAGAATACCCTCCAAACATCAGAATGTTCTAGACACTGAGATATACGATCATTCTAGATTGCAATCACTGGACTGCTGGTCAGGATGACGTTGGGATGAAAAGGATTGGGTTCTGAGCATGTGAAAAGACTGCGGTAGAAGTCGAGGAATATGGATTGAATGCCACGATCCACCGACACCCAATGACCAGATGAGGACTCAACTCCAACAATATTCTTCTTACAACACTGTTCTGTGGCCAATGTTTCTCCTCCTCAAGGGGTATATGATCAATTTCTGCTTTGATGCATTTTTCCTGCTCCAATCGCCTATGGTGTAGACACCTCTTCGCTGCATCCTATCCAGAGTCCCCCGCATAGAGCCTCAATTCTTTGTTTTCTATGCATGAATTTTTATTCTGGTGCCATCTAGAAGCCTGGCACTTGTAGTAGCCAATTTTTTCCTGAGAGCTGGTAGAGACATTCCTCTCCCAAGCATTGCATATAATTCTACTATGGTCTGGATCATTGGACCAATGATTTTCAAACCTGAATCGTTTAGAATGCCTACCCCCTGTCTCACAAGCTTAACAAGAATCGGATTGTGAAGAGACTTTATATGTTGAATTGTAGAGGTGCCTCTCAGACCTCTACAATTCCAAGACAGGACATTCATGACATGTATAGCATGGGAGTTCGGGAGGAGTAGCAGTACTCTCTCCAGATAACATCTGGCTTGCCTCTTCGACATCAACAATGAAGCAAAGGTTTCTTAGCTCAATAGGACAGATCAAGCTCCATAAGTTTGTTGCGTTGCTGCTTTAGATCACATCTTATGGTGAAGGTTTCCCCATATCTAGTTGCATTGTTTTTTTCCACATCTGTTGATGTTAATTTAGACTTTGTATTTATAATTGTTGTGCATTTGCTTTTGGGTTTTTAGCTGCACTTTGTAAAACTACGTTCTTGGATGATGCTTGTTACTTCTAACGTGTATCATCCCATCTTCTTCTCGAAAAAAACACAAGAAGATAAGGCCAAAGATTAGGATCACTTAAAAGTATGAACGAGCAAAATTTTGTCATATAAACATGAGGGATTAGCAAGATAATTCCACTTAAAAGTGGAATTGGTAAAATATATAGGATCACTTAAATTCCTTTTGTAGCAAAGGATATCTCATTTTTTTTCATTCCCATATTATCCTTTTATAAAATCTTTTTTTTCTTCCTCAAACACATACAATCCCTAGCCCCTCTCTCTCACATTCTCTCCTCTCTCACTCTCGTCCTCCCCTTCCCTTTCTCTCTCATCCTCTCTCCTCCTCACATCCTTCCTCACTCTCACTCTCCCTCTCTCTCACTCTCATGCTCGACCACCAACCCTTCCAACGTTGTTGTGCCTATTGACCCTCCTTGTCATGCAACGCTACCATGCCCACCATCCCTCCATATCCTCCAGCCTTGTCGTGCTTCCTTCATAGTACCATCGTTGTTTCACTCCACTCCTTATTGGTGGCTATTACTAATAGGATAGGTGGGAAATATGTAAAATATTAATTTTCATTTCAAAAAATGAGTGTCAATAAAATAATATTGTATAAATGTGATTTTATTTTATCTTCTTCATTTCTTTATCATACATTTTGATGAATCTTTGTTTCTACATTAATCTTGGCATCTTCACAATCTCCATTGACATTCATTAATGGTTGAGACATTTTCATTTATAATGAGATATGATTCTTGATTTTGATTTTTTGATTGTGTTTTAATATAGTGAGAGATATGATTTCTTGTACGAGAGACATAATGCATATGTAATGAGACATAAGTTATGAGTTAGGAGACATGTTTTTAGAAGTAACAACACATGATTCTTTATTATAAAGATATCATATTTTATTATGTATGAGAAATGATTGTTGAGACCTAGAACATGAATCAAGTATAATACTATATGATTTATGAACTGGGTGATACGTTCTCTGAAGTAATGACATATGATTTTTCAACTTTAAAGATTATCATGTTTTACTATGTATTGTGACTTGATTCTTGAAGTATGAGACATGATTTGTGATCTATGAGACATATTTTTAGTAAGAATGAGACATGATTCTTCAATTGTAAAGATACCATATTTTAATATATAAAAAATGATTCTTGAGATGTTGAGAGCCATGATCTATGAGCTAGAAGACATGCTTTTGAAATTAATGAGACATGATTCTTCAATGGTAAACATATCATATTTTAATATCATGATTCTTATGATAGCAATTGTATCACATTCTATAAGACATGATTTATATATAATGAGATATGATTACATTTCGTTCACATTCTATGAGACATAATGTAGTGAAATATAATTACATTGTATCATACTCTACAACACATGATTTAGGTGAAATGATTAAAGATGGAGTTGGAGGTGAAAATTGCAAAGTGCCTTTGATAAGAGATGTGGTGACTGATCTTTTTTGTAGATGTAAAATGTTCATTTTCATTTTAGAAAATGAGAAACAACAAAATAGTATCATATGAATGGAATTTCAACTTATCTTCTTCGTTTTTTAGCTATACATACTTGTGAATCTTTGTTTGTACATATATCCCCATTTTCTTCCATGATAGTTGATACATTATTTTATTTGGAATGAAACGTAATTATTGAGTTGGGTAACATGATTTAATATTGAATGAGACGTAATTTTGATTTTTGAGTTATGTGTTTTAATATAGTAAGAAATATGATTTCTTATGTAATAAGAGACATGATTCAGGTATAGTAAGACATACTTTGTAAGCTGAGAGAAGCAATGAAATATATATACTTCTTTAACTATAAAAATATCATATTTTAATATGTATGATAAATGATTCTTGAAATGTAAGAGACATGATTCATGTCTAATGATATATGATTTGTGAGTTAGGAAACATATTTCCGGAATTAATGAGACGTGATTCTTTAATTGTAAACAGATCATGTTTTAATGTCATGATTTTTGTAATACTATTTACATCACACTTTGTAACAAATGATTTTATGTGTAGTGAGATATAATAATTTTTGTATCATACTCCATGAGACATGATTTTGTGTGCAATGAGAAATGATAAATTTTGTATCATATTCTATAAAACATGATTTTATATATAATAAGACATGAATAAGTGAACTGAGACATAATTCAATCCAAAAGAGACAATATTCAATAGGCCTATTAATAATTTTACAAACCTAAAATGAAAAATGTCATCCCATATATAAACATTACAATGTTGAAAAATATTGTCATTTATCACAAAATTGATAAATAATCTTGCCATCCCATACACACATATAAAAATCACAATGTTGCCACTTTATACACATTATATCAAAAAATCATATATTGACGCTTCCTAATGTCATTCTTTTGTTCCTTCCTATATTCGTTTACATTCCATCAAAATCGTGGTTGCAAATTATGCCCTTTTGGAATTGATCTCACCATAATCAAATGTCATTCTCCCCACATATAAGCCGATAGGCACCTAGGCACCTAACATGACAGTATATTCTACATGCCATACTTGATTCAAAACTAAATGTATTAATAAAAAAAATGCAATATAAGTAAAAAAAAAAGTAATAAAATATACTAAAATGTACAATATATTAGATTATTGTGGATAATTACCAAGGAGAATGTACTTAAAACCCTCAATGTTGATGTCCTTCTTATGCTCATTGAAATAGATATAATGAAGCAACCGATTGATCTACATTAATCAAAAACAAGTTAACATCTAAATAACATATTAATGAAGTCACTTGCAACAATGAATCAATCAATGTTAATATTAGCATATTAATGAATCACATATAATTTACTTAGAACTACTAAGAAATTATTATAAGTACACTATATGGTACCATATTAACTGTCTTCTTCTTATTTAAGCTACTTGTAATATCTTACACCATTTTCTCTCTTACCATGATCATAGAGTAGAAGAGGAGAAGCGTTCGTGTGAAGAGGACATGTTGAAAGAGATCGTAAGAGAAAGTGAGAACTAATCTTGAAAGAGAGAGAAAGTGAGACGTTTTGAGGAGTCATGGGAGAGACGACATGAGATAGAGGGGTTAAGGATTGTGTATGTGTGTTTGAGGAAGAAATAGTGGGTTTCACAGGACAATATGAGAATAAAAAAAAGTGAGATGATCTTTCGTCGCAAAAGGAATTTATGTGTTTTTATCTTATTAATTTCACTTTTGAGTGAAATTATTTGACTAATTTCACTATAAACAACTAAAAAATAAAAAACTATGTGTGAAACATGGAGACAAGTAGAAATCTTACAAAATTTAATTTAACACCTTGAAATGAAAAATAAATACAGATTGTGACAGGAATCGTTCTAAAAATGTTGAACCGAATGGTCACCGAAAAACCAAAAGTTAAAAAGCTAGCTCTTCAACACAAATAAAAAACTGGCACCCTCGGTTTTCCACAGAACCGCTAGTTACAAAACTAATCTTCCTAAGATGTCCGAATTCATTGCAAATGAGAAATCACGTCTGGAATCAAACCACTCGTAACCCTTGCAGCAGGAACAGGCTACTAGATTTCTGTCAGCAACGTACATTCTTAGCCTTAGAAAAAGAAAAAAAGAGGCAGCTGCTGGTACAAATTACGAAAGGCGGGCCACTAGATACTGCCCAAGTTGGCTAAAAGATACCAAGAGCTTCACACTGTAGCCCTCATAAAACTCGAAAATCTGGAGTAGTCATCTTTTAGAAGGGTCTGTGGGTTTCCCTGTTCTACCTGCAAGGAAGAAAAAGGATACTCGTCGGTGTTTTTGTTATCAATGGAATTAGTAAACAAATAGCTGGCTCATAATACTTTAGCTCATAAGCAAGTAGGGAAAAAAAAAAACATCACGAGGATCTCAAGGTTCCTTCTCAAACTAAAAGAGAATAAAAGGTGAGATGTGGAATGTAACTTCTCTCAATAAGAATCTGGTTAACAAGCAAGTCTACCAAATTAAGATTTGAACAGCATATGCATGCTTCTATTTGAAAGTAAATAAGGCGATTGGGCTTTGGGCATCTATCATATTCATAGCTTTTGCTATCATGAGCATCAGTGACTTTGAAATAACTTCTTATTTTAGTAGTGATCTGAATAGAGATGCATAATACTAGTTAAGAACATTGTGATTAAAAAAGAGGGGTAAAACTGAAATTACAAATTACCAAGACCCCATGATCGAGTATCAAAATGTTGTCCATATCCTCAACTACAGAGATCCGGTGAGCTATTGTGAGCACAGTCATGCCCTTGCATTCAGTGGAAATGGTGTTGTGTAGTATTGAAGCTGTTGCAGCATCCACGTTGGCTGTGCACTCATCCAGACAAAGAATCTTCACAGAAAAGTAAAACATTAGAAATTTCCAAGATGCATATTTACAAAATTATCTTAAGGGTTATTATGTGGGTTCAGCAAATTTTACATCTCTCCCAATTGTATTGGAATATTTGTGACAAGTTTTCTGGATGATTTCAATATATTTCCAGATTTGACTCTATTGCAATGCCCAATGTCTGTTAAAATTGTAGTTCTTACATAAGGCACTTAAGAAGAGAAATATAGCACTTGGAAGCCTAGTGTAATTAGGTTTTTTCAATTATATACTCCCTGTGGAATGAGACAAGAAACCACTATATCATTTCATAACAAAGGATTACAATCTTTTATATATAGAAGAAGATATACTTAACCCACAAGTAACCTATTAACTGGATAACATAAAGATCCATATAAGGATCCATTTATTCTAACACTCCCCTTCAAGTTGGAACATCTAACATACACAGCTTGTTATATAAATAGATATGAAGAAGAAGACTTGATTAAAAAAAAACATACTAATAGAACAATCAGACTACTGCATCAACACGTGGACTTGACAGGTCTACACAACGAAGACAACGTAAGATCAAAAACAAAAACATCAATAAGTAACTGGACTTGACAGGTCGAACACGATGTTAGATCTGAAAACCGTCTAAGACAAGTATATCTTCTTCTTTTTTCTCATCTTCTTCTCACACATTCTTTGCTCTTTTTTTCTTCCTCTAACATTTTCTCACCTTTTCATCCTCTCTTTTTCCCCCCCTTTTTCTCCTCTAACCTTTTCTCACTTTTCTCACTTTTTTTTTCATTCTCTCTCCTCATTTTTTTCCTTCTTTCATTTTCTTTCTTCTCCCTCACTGTTTCGTCTTCATCCTCCTCACCTAATGACAGAGGATCCATGGTGGAGACAGCGGAATGGTCCACCAGAGGCAGGCGGACGGCTCGACGGGGCCTGGAGCGTGACTGGAGGCACCCCCGAAGGCTGATGGTGCGTGGGAAAGGACGAACGACATTGGAGAAGAGAGAAATCGGGGCTATCGACACTAGAGAAGGCTTGAGACGACGAACGACGGCTTTGAGGGGCTAGACTATCCCTATCGGCGGGACTGGAGGAGACTGGAGGGGCCGCGGCTGGCCTGGACGGTGCCACCAGTGGCTTGGACTGGCCTGTGACGACGAGAGGAAGGCCTAGATTGGCCAGCGACGGCTGGAGGAGGGTCGAAGTTGCTAAACCGGGCCGACTGGAGCCTGGACGACGACGGGCACGGCAGCCGACGGTGCAGACGGTGGTGGACTGGCCAATGCTAGCGCCAGGTAGGTCGACGACCGCGGCGGCTGGACGATGGCTCCACGACGTCGACGACAAGGCTGGAGACGACAACCAGGTTGGACGATGGTACGCATCCTTTCGCCTCTTCTCCCTCTCTTCCTAGTTCTCCCCCCTTCCCCGACTGCGACCGGGCTGGACAGCGTCGGCAGAGGCCTGGACTGGCCTGGACGAAACCGACGAACGCTTGGAAGACTGGATGGAACCGACGAAGACTTGGACGGGCCAGACGACGCGGGAAAGTCGACGGAGGAGACGAGGGCACGGGAAGGAGAGACCAGCGGAGGGGGACTGGCCCTGGACAGAGTTGGTGGAGGCATAACAAGCCTTGGACGACGCCGACGAGGGCAACCAGAGGAGGAGGAAGCTCCGACAGGTGTTGGACAGGAGCCTGGACGGTCCGACGGTGGCTATCGGCTGCGGGAAACAATAGAGGAGAAGTGGACGGTACCAGCTGATGCTAGGTTAGGGTTTTCTCAAGGGACTGCCGCCGTCGCGGACAGTGGATCTACGACGACGACGGCTACTGTACTCTCTCTCTTTCTCTTAAATCCTAGGGTTTTCCCTGTGCTCTGATACCATGTGGAATGAGACAAGAAATCACTATATTATTTCATAACAAAGGATTACAATCTCCTATATATAGGACAAGATATACTTAATCCACAAGCAACCTATTAACTGGATAACATAAAGATCCATATAAGGATCCATTTATTCTAACACTCCCAATTACCTTAAACCTTTGGGACTAATTTATATGCTCCTATTGGCATTGCTGAACTTGAAAGCCCATTTGCAAAGAAAGCGTTAAGGTAAATGGATTGTTAGAGTTGTACTCTAGATAGTAGGTTAATGGATATCCATTTACCCTGGAATACCATAACAGTAGCAACTCCGTGGAGTCAAGGCTCTCCAGCCTTAAGGCCCGGCAAGAGAAGGCATTGCCAGTGCTTGACAAGCTAGGGGATGCACTAGAGGAGATAGAGGTCCTCCATGTGGAGATCGCAACTTTGAAGAAGGCGATGGCGCACACTGCCCCAACCAAGTCTCGTGTGCCCAAGCCAAAGGCGTTCAACGGCGAACGAGACATGAAAATCTTAGAGAACTTTCTCTGGAACATTGAGGCCTTCTTCCGTGCAACACATACGCCAGAGGCCGAGAAGGTAAACTTGGCGAGTATGTTTCTTGCAGGCGACGCGAAGTTATGGTGGAGAACCATTTGTGCGCGCATAGGGGAGGACAAGGTGGAGACTTGGGAGGGTCTTTCGAAGGAACTACGAGCACAGTTCCTACCCACCAACACTGCATGGGTGGCGCGTGACTCATTGCGCCGTCTCAAGTATACAGGGACGGTCCGGGAGTACGTCAAGAACTTTAGCTCATTGATGCTGGAGATCAATGACATGGCGGAGGAGGACCGTTTATACAACTTCTTGAGTGGACTCCTAAACTGGCCGCAGCTTGAGTTGAGGCGGCAAGGTGTAAAGGACTTGCAGTTTGCTATGATAGCAGCAGACGCCCTCATCGACTTCAAGACTTCTCCGGGCAGCAAGGCGGAGGCCAAGCTAACGAAGAAAGACAAGTCAAAGGGCAAGGGCAAGGTCGAGAAGGGCCACACCGATAGCAGCATGGGCAAAGAGGCACGTAAGGACGTTGCGTGTTACATTTGCAAGGGTCCACACCGGATGTGAGACTGCCCCAAAAAGGAGAGGCTCTCAGCTCTTGTGAAGGAAGAAGCGGAGCAAGAGGATCACCCGAAGGAGTATCGAGTGAATCCTCTCCGATTGAGCGCCATCCGTGCAAAGGCGCACGCGACATCAAGTGACGGGTTGATGTATGTTAACGTCACCCTCAACAACCGTCCTGTGCGTGCAATGGTGGACACTGGCGCCAGCCATAGCTTTCTATCCGACAAGGAGCTGGATAATTTCCAACTTTCTGTGGCACAGGGGTCATAGAGCAGCGTCAAGGCAGTGAACTCCGCAACACAACGCACGCATGGTACTGTCACGACCATGGTGCAGGTGGGAGCATGGTACGGGTCAACCGAATTCGTGGTCATTCCGTTGGATGACTTCCGAGTCATCCTTGGTCTGGATTTCATGATGCTGGCCAAGGTATCTGTGATTCCTTATCTTTGTGGACTTATGTTTCACGATGAGTACGCCCCTTGTTTTGTACATGCGATCCAAGACAGGGATAAGGCGAATTCTCTCACGGCACTACAGCTACGGAACGGTTTGCAACGTGGCGAGGCAACGTACGTTGCAACAGTCCATGAACTATCCTCCAACACGAAGCATGAAGACTTGCCACCACCGATACAGGGTCTATTAGAGGAGTTCCAAGACGTCATGCAAGATGAACTGCCAGCGGAACTACCACCGCAACGGGATGTGGACCACCATATTGAACTTGTGCCTGGCACAAGGCCACCCGCGTAAGCACCATACCGTATGCCTCCGGTGCATTTGGAGGAGCTGAAGAGGCAACTGAAGAGTCTGGTCGAGGGGGGCTCCTCAGACCAAGCAAGGCACCTTACGGAGCGCCAGTGCTGTTCTAAAAGAAGAAGGACGGCACATTACGAATGTGCATGGATTATCACGCATTGAACAAGGTAACAGTCAAAAATAAGTACCCGATACCGAATGTCGAAGACTTGTTCGACAAGTTGGGCGGAGCCAACTTCTTCACCAAGATGGACTTACGTTCGGGCTATTACCAAGTAAGGATAGCCGAGGGGGACCAGCCTAATACGACTTGTGTGACGAGATACGGGTCCTTTGAATTCCTTGTAATGCCGTTTGGCTTAACCAATGCCCCGGCAACTTTCTGTAATCTAATGAATGATGTTTTTTCGGAATACATCGACGTCTTTGTAGTTGTATACTTAGACGATATAGTGGTGTATAGCAACACCCTAGAGGAGCACGTACACCACTTGAGGAAGGCACTCCAGAAGTTACGGGAGCACAAGCTATATCTCAAGTTGGAGAAATGTGCTTTCGCACAGAAGGAGATCGAGTTCCTTGGACACATCCTTGGGCATGGAGAAGTCAAGATGGATCCAAAGAAGGTTACGACTATCACCGATTGGGAGGCACCAACAAGGGTCACCGAGTTGCGGTCGTTCCTTGGCCTTGCCAACTATTACCAGAAATTCATCAAGGGCTACTCCAAACTTGCAACCCCACTCACGGACCTACTCAAGAAGGAGCAACCGTGGAAATGGACAGAGTCATGCCAGCAAGCCTTTGAAGCAGTCAGTGGTGTCGGAGCCTGTTCTTAGGCTACCGAACTTTGGGACACCTTTCAATGTATGGACGGACGCATCAGACTATGCCATTGGGGGAGTGTTAATGCAACAGGGGCAACCCATAGCTTTCGAGAGTAGAAAGCTAAGTGACATGGAGAGGAGGTACTCCGTGCACGAAAAGGAGATGACAGCCGTCGTGCACTGCCTCCGAATTTGACGGCACTACCTGCTCGGTGCACACTTCGTGGTGTACACCGACAACGTAGCCACGTCGTGCTTCCAAGGGCAAAAGAAACTAACCCCGAAACAGGCTCGGTGGCAAGATTTCTTAGCGGAGTTCGACTTCACCCTCCAGTACAAGCCAGGTAAGAGCAACGATGTTGCAGATGCACTAAGCCATGCGACTGGAGAAACCAAAGAGGCACGCGTAACGGCCCTCTCTACTGTTACTGGGGACATATTGCAGCACATCCGTGAAGAGACAATACGAGACAACGTAACGGCACATCTCTTGAAGCAAGTCAAGGATAGCGTTACGAGGCGCTTTTGGATCCAAGATGGGATCTTATACGCAAAGGGTGGGCGACCCTATGTTCCAAAGACCGGAGGACTCTGCAAGTTCCTGGTGGACGAGATGCACGATTAACATTAGGCAGGGCATCTTGGGATCGAGCGCACCCATGCCTTGCTGAGCGCAAACTTCTATTGGCCACTCATGGATCAAGATGTCGAGATCCATGTAAAAACCTGTGCAGTGTGCCCACTAGACAAGACGGAGAGGCGCAAGGGAGCCAACCTTCTCCAGCCACTACCGATACCGAATGGACCATGGGAAAGTTTATCCATGGACTTCATTTTGGGTCTTCCGAAAGTTGATGGATACACATCAATTATGGTGGTCGTCGACTGATTTTCCAAGTACGCTACGTTCATGCCCATGCCTAAGGAGAGCACAGCTGAAGTCACAGTAAGGATGTTCTTGGAGAACGTAGTTAAATTTTAGGACATACCAAGGGACATCGTGAGTGATCGTGACTCACGATTCACAGGAAGATTTTGGCAAACTCTATTCCAACACCTTGGCATAAAGTTGAACTTTTCAACAGCCAATCACCCACAAACCGATGGCCAAACGGAATGGATTAATGCGATGTTGAAGGAATACTTGCGTCATTTTGTGGACACAAACCAGAAGAATTGGGTCAAGTTAGCGGACGTGGCTTAATTTTGCCATAATCTTCACTTGAGCTCTTCAACAGGGAAGAGTCCATTTGAGTTGGCCACGGGGCGCCAACCATTGACACTACTTGAGGTGTTGAAGCAAGGTGACAACAAGTGTCCAGGAGCAGCACGACTTGCGCGCGATCACCAACTTTGCCTAGATGAGGCACGAGACAATCTCATGGTTACCCAAAGGAATATGAAACGCTGGGCCGACAAGCATCGACGACCACTTCAATTCCAACCAGGGGACAAGGTGTTACTCCGCTTAACACCACACATGATGAGGCAAATCCGAAAGACAGCTCATCAGGCACTAGTACCGCGATACGAGGGACCATTCGTGGTGGAAAGGAGAGTAGGCACGCTAGCTTACAAGCTTGATTTGCCAACGAAGCTAAGGCTACATCTTGTATTTCATGTCAGCCTACTAAAAAAATTCCATGTAGATCAAGATGACCCAACGCAGGACAAGACAGGTCGAATCCCAGCACAAGTACAAGCAACCTTTTCCAAGAAGGCGCAGTCTATCCTAGATCGACGCATTCAAGGCATCGGTAGGCATGGACAGAACACGTACTACCTAGTGCAGTGGGAGGGACAATCACCAGCAGAAGCCACGTGGGAGCGTGACATCCATTTATGGCAATTCGAAGATAAAGTTGCCGAGTTCTTAAGCCGCAAGTCGTCGAGGACGACGACAACTTAGGCGGAGGAGAATTGTTACACCTGCAGTCCACACCGCCGGCGAGGTTCGTGCGTAAGGGACGTGCACACGATGGAACCTGGGGCACAATCATCTCAGCCAAGGCATGGAGGGCCGATACATAACCTTGGTGATCGAGTGGGACTCGTGCGCAGCTCAGAGACAAGCAGCGCATTGATTGCACAGGGGCACATGCAATCAAGTAAGAACGCGTTACAGTCAAACACAGCTGGTGCATTGACAAGCGCAATAATGGAGCCAGCCAGGCGCGTGATGCACCAAGGCGTTACAGGACGTTGCGCACTTGCGCGCATTAACGCACGGACACGTCATTGGCATTATGAGTGTCGCAGTTAATGTCAAGGGACGTTGTGTGGATAACAACTGGGGCTTTAATGCGAAGATTAAAGCCGTGTCATAATGTGCACGCGATGTTGAGGCGTTACAACTCAAGGCACGTAATGGTGCACGAGTGAAGCTTCAATGTACACGCGTCAAAGACTAACCGTTGCACATTGGAGCGGGACTTTAATGTCACGCGGTGGTCTTTATTACCGAGCCGTAACGAGGTAAGGGCTTGGAGGGTCTGTACATGTATAAATAGACATGTAGGGGTGGAAGGCAACGGGGTCAGAGTGCGTTGCTTCCTACCTTCCCAACCTTGTAAAGGAGTTCTATTTGTTAATAGATAATGGGGCATTCCCATATTCGTGCTTTATTGTGCTAGCATCCCGTCCAACCGTGCAAGTGATCGGGGGCCATATCACTTGTGCGCTACCTAAGCTGGGTGAATAGACGTAGGTAGGCTAAGCTGAGAGTAAGAGTGCGAGACATCTCAGTGCCGCACGCCCTATTTCTTTGGATACCGAGAAAAAGAGCGTGACATTGGTTCCATTGCCGGGATTTGAACCCGGGTTGTCTGGGTGAAAGCCAGATATCCTAACCGGACTAGACGACAATGGAACCGTCTTGACTTCTACCTAACCTCTGGACAACCTTTGGTAAGGTCCTCCGAGTTTCTACGGCGGCCTCCACTACAGTTTCTGAGTCCTCTACCTTAGCTGCCACTAGGGGACATGGTCGTGCTGGCTCCCATGGTCGGGGCCACTCTGATGGTGGTAGTCGTCACAAGTGTACACATTGTGGCAAGTCTAGACATCGCATTGAAAGATACTGGGATTTACATGGCCGTCCGTCCTCCTCGTCTGCACATGTCAGTACTACTACTCCAGCTCAGTCCACAAGTGAAGAGCAGACTGTTACCATCTCATAGGCAGATTATGACAGGTTTCTATAGCTTCAGGCCACTGATTCCACAGCCACTGCCTCCTATTCCACTTCTGCAGGTACTAGTGCTTTCTTGGCCTCCAGGGAACCCTCCTGGATAATTGATTCTGGGGCTTCTTCCTATATGTCAGGTACAAAACATTTCACCGTCTGTCTCAATTATCTGATATTAAATCTGTTGCAATTGCTGATGGTAGGTCTTGTTTAGTATCTGAGGAAGGGACTGTGTAAGCCTCTTCCCAACTGCATCTTGATAAAGTCCTTTATGTTCCTACCTTTCCTGTAAATCTTTTGTCCATCAGTGCTATTACCAAATAGCTTTGTTGTAATGTGACCTTTTTTCCTTTCCATTGTACATTTCAAGATTTGCAGACGGGGAAGAGGATTGGTTTGGACCGTGAACGTGGCAATGGCGTGTACATGCCGGTCCGTGATGAAATCCCTCAAGGATTAACGTTTGTTGCTTCTACTTCTAAACCGTCTTCTCTGTGGCATTACCGTTTGGGCCATCCTTCTCACTACCGTCTTCAGCAGGCTTTCCCATAGGTAACTGTCACCTTTTGATTGTGAGTCGTGTCAGTTGGGAAAGCATCATCGTGCTTCCTTCAAGTTGTTGCGTCTGATGTCTAGTTCCACCTTGTTTGCATTAGTGCATTGTGATATCTGGAGTCCCTCCAGAGTTGGGTCTGTATCAGATCATCGTTATTATGTTTCGTTTATTGACGATTTTTCCAGAGTGTCGTAGGTATATCCGTTGAAAGATCGTGGTTCTATATTTTATGTACTAAAATCCTTTGTTTCAGAAATAAAAAATCAATTTGGAGTTATTATCAAATGTTTGCGTACTGATAATGCTCTGAAATTTGTTCAGCACAGAGTTCACTCTTTTTGTACCTATGTAGGAGGGAATCTTGTTACATGGAGGAGCAAGAAGCAAAATGTGGTATCTTGTTCCAATGCAGAGGCAGAATATAGATTGATGGCACAGACTGCATGCGAGATGGTGTGGGTCCAGTCCTTCCTGTCTGAGTTGGGATTTGCACCAAAGACACCAATGCCGATGTTCTGCGACAATCAGGCCACTATCTTCATTGCCAACAATCCCACTTTCCATGAGCGCACCAAGCACATTGAGGTGGACTGCCACTTTGTGAGAGTTTGTTGTTAAAAGGAACTATCTCTACTCCACATGCGAGTTCATCTGAGCAGTTGGCTGATATCTTTACTAAGGGCTTGAATTGTAATGTGTTTGACTCCTTAAGTATCAAGCTGGGCTTACTCGATGTATATGCTCTAGTTTGAGGGGGAGTGTTAGAGTTGTACTCTAGATAGTGGGTTAATGGATATCCATTTACCCTGGAATACCATAATCCCCTATTTATATGTAACTTAAGCCCTCTAATGAATTATTATTCTCCTCTCAACATGGATCATTATAAGTTAAGTATGTGTTCTTGTATATATATATAGGAGATTGTAATTCTTTATTAGAATTATAATACATGATTTTCTTTCCACTTAACATGGCATCAATAGCATAGGTTCAAGAGAAACCTTAAATCTAACACACCCTCATCCTATGGCCGTCGTTAACATTGTAGCAGTCGCCAAAAATGCTATAACAGCCCACCAAAATATCGTAATATCATTGGGTATACTGTAGCAGTCCACCGAAATACTATAACAATTGCTGAAATCACTGTAGCAATGGCATAATCTGTAACATCTGTGCCTGGATTTTTCCATTTATTTTTAAATCATGGAATTTCTTGTAATTATTTGTGTATGGTTTATTAATGGTAAATCCAGTTGTGTGTTGGTTGTGGTTGCTTTTCTGTGTTCTGTGCCTTGGTTTCTCCCCTGTGGTGTGTTTTCT
>JAMKQA010013761.1:0-14082 GCA_024699735.1 Posidonia australis
ACATCAAGCCAGGGGAAATGACCAAATTACCCCTATGTCCCCAATTCATGAGCATACACCACATTCTGTGCATTTAGCCTTGCATTGTCCATGTCTAAGCCATTTTCTAGAGTTTTTGCGCATTTAGGCACTTCTCCTTGCAGTTTTTATCTTCTTCTTTTTTCCCATTTATCCTTATTTAGCGAGCCGACATCCTATGCCTTTCATCCATAGTTTCTTTCTTCACTCTACCTTCAGAATTTCTCATCCTTCATCTGATTTGACTAGTTTTTGATCCTACATCTCACTTTTTGATTTGATTTGGATTTCATCGCCACAGGGCGTATAGTAATAGGCCTGAGGGACGACATTTGTCCCCACTACGGATGATTTTCTCCTTTTCGATTTTCATGACTTTTTACATGATTCCGATCCATCCTGCCTTAAGAGTTTCTCATCATTTATCCGATTTGACTAGTTTTGATCCTACATCTCATGTTTTTTTGATTTGATTTGGATTTCATCGCCTCAGGGCGTACAGCAACAAGCCTGAGGATTGACATTTGTCCCTACTACGGATTATTTTCCCTTTTTTGATTTTCGTGACTTTTTCATGATTTCATGTGGATTTCTTCCCAGTTTTCACACATTGTCTTGCACATTCATTTAGTCTTGTCACATCCATACACATTAGCATGATTGAAGCATGATCTAGGTTTAGCATACATTCATTTAGCCTTTAGCAAGCAATAGGACTAGAAAGACCGAGTTTCTCGGGTGTACGAGGGTGCCTAACACCTTCCTAGTGCGTAATAGGAATCCTTACCCATCCTCTGGTTAACAGACATCCAGCCTTCCCATTTGCATCCCATGCATTCATCCTTTTGTGGTTTTCCTCGTCTTTCCCTTAAAAGACTAGGTGGCGACTCCTTCCCTTTTCTTTTTCTTTCTCTTTTATCCTATCCTTTCGCCTTCGCCATCCTGCCATGGCTGTGGTCTCCTCCCCACCCCTCCCTCAGGTCGGGCACGGTCACAGCTGGCATTGGGATTATAAACCTATGCGACTGGCTTGGTCAAAGAGGCAACCTCAGGACAAAGCTGTCTCAGCGATGCAGGCAAAAATCAGTGGAAAACATGAGTGTTAGGGGGCAGGCAGTGTTTACTGTTTTTCTAACATATTACTGTTTGGACGTCTCACCACTAATTTTCACCACCAATTCTCGCCACCAATTTTTGCCACAAATTCTCACCACCAAATGTCGCATGCATTAGTCGTTGGACCCTTATTTCTGGGTTCCAAAGAGAGAGAATAAGAGCTCCAACCACACAAATCATTCACAAACTACTCGGACATAAACACACATTCCCATAATCATAGGGAAACAAGTCCTATGACACAACCATTGACATTAAATTTCAAATATCAAAATACATATTGTTTCAAATTACAACCTTGGATATTACATTTGGGTAGCTTGAATCTAGGCGGTTGAGTGAAAGTTGGGATCTTGAATGTGTCAAAGCTGACCGGTGCCTTGGACGTGACCCTTATTTCCATGAGTGCATCTGATATTATTCTTTTAATGTCTAGACTCAAAATGGTTGACTGCCCATGGCCCTGGTATCCTTGTTGGAACTACTATTATAGAGTGGTACCATATTAAGGAGGGAAGGAGGATTGAGCCAGTGAATAAGGTGGTGTATGAGAGGGTAGAGTTGTCCCTAGATGATGATGTGAATAGTGGCTTAGTGGGGACTACATAGATTATTGGACGAGGGAAGTGTAGATCTAGGTAGTAGGATACTAAGTGGAATTTGGCATAGATGGGACTTGTCTTGGGAAATTGACAATCGGGCTCGGTGGTACTGCATATGTGTTTCCCATAAGTAGTGTGGCTATTAAGCCCTAGTGATAGTTTAAGGGGAAGGATCCATGGGTATTAAGAACTTGTGGACTAGAGAGATTGTAATAGGCCATGTATTGATGGGTTTGGTTAATTGCTCCTTCAGGTAATGTATGTGAAGGGACCGACAAAAGGGTACTATATGGTTGGACATGGCTCATCCCTCCTCCACTTGGTTTATATGACTAGCCTATGTAAGGAGTTGGGGTGTTAACAAGGAACCCGTGTGGACCAGTGGAGCTGCTTGCTGCTGCCATGGAGATAGTAGTGGAAGTGTTCGGTGTGGTTGGCACATTGGAAGAGACAACGTACAAGTGATGTGCTCCTGCCAGTTTTTATTGGCCCCCTTGTTGCTTCTCTTCTCAGAATATTACAGACACTTAAGGGAACAAGAAATTACAGACTCTTGAAGAAAGTACAGACTCTTGCAAGACACTATGTTAAAACCTATTACAAGTGTCTAGAAAGGATGAAAAATACAGACTATAATGTAAATAAGGGAAAATGTTCACAACTATGTTCAATACAGAAAATAAGACCTAGAAGACACTGTTCTAATATCCCTATAACCTACAAGCATTTACGAACCAAACCACCTTGAAAACAAGGCACTCACACGCGGTCTACACAACATCGCCTATGAGAATGGTGTTAGGACTCGTCGTCGTTTCAACTGGTGACGAAAGGAGGCGCCATTCAAACATGTGGTAGATGTGCCTGTCCTTCCAAGCAACCGAGGTTTGTCCTAGACAGACCAAATGCCAATCAAGGTTTATCAAATAGACAAGTTTGCACACTATCAAACGTCAATTTTATGTGTTTTGATAGTTAATTAGTGGCTTAGTTAACCTGCATTCTCTCAACTTATTTGGGTTCCTATGGCAAAGGGTTGTGGCTTTTCTTCGAAGTTCTAGGGTTTCACTCAATGGGATTTGTTCTTCTTTGGTACCACCTTTAGACCTTTGGGAGGTCTACAAAGGAGGTCTAGGTTGTGGGTTCATCTCTCTAAAGAAGGGCTCATAGCCTAGGATTTTGTCCTTAGGGTTGGTCCTAGCAAACCACAAAAAAATAGTAAATAAACAGAGAACAATAAAGTATCAAGCATCTACTAGAGTATATTACTAACTCTGGGAGAGAGATGGAGTTAAAAATATGCTCCTAAAATACCTTAAATTCCCTAATCTATTAATCACAACCAAACATAGAGCATGAGAGTGCAACTTGCATTGGCCTGGTTCACTTGGGTTGGTTGTTCAAACTAGATAAAGATCCTTAAGGAACTTTAACTTTACATTAATACAATTAGTTTCCACCCTATTGGCAGACAAAAAACAATCCTGAAAACCACTAAAAAAAACCAAAGATACAAGTTGATGTGATTTAGTTCTTTTTTTTTAATTTCAATTTTCAAATTTGGAATTTTAAACTTCAAATTTTGAATTTCAAACTTGAAATTTGATTCTTGAATTTCAAACTTTGAATTTTGAAATTTCAATTTTTTTTGTTGACTACTGTAGATCTCAAAAAAACAACACAAACAAATAAAAAGCAGATGATCTACAATGAAAAGGCCCTAATAATTTCACATTGCCTTTAGAAATGGCATCGATATATGTTGCCGCCTGTGACCATGCTGGTGGAACCCTTCCACGGCTCTCCTCCTACCGGGTGCGTGGAAGCACACGAGGAGACCCGATATGGTCACGGTGAAGATGGTGAATCCAGATGAAAAGACTTGACCCGAAAACACCAAGGGAAGATAAAAAGGATAAGGAAAGGAGTTGCCACCTAGTCTTTTAATGGAAAGATGAGGAAAACCAAAAACACAAGAAAACTGGGAAGCAAACAAGATGCAGAATGTATGTGTGTGCTCCGTGCTTAATGGACAATGCACAAATGAATGCGGTCTAGAGAAAGGGTAAGGATTCTGGTTACACATGGGGAAGGGGTTAGGCACCCCCATGCACTTGAGAAAACTTGGTCATTCTAGGTTTTCCTATTGTCAATGGTCTATGGATATATGCTTGCTTATTCTATATGCTCATGCTAAATATGATTGAAAACATGCTAAATCAAAGTGAAGAAATGAAATAAAGGAAAAGCTAATCCGAGGGTCAAATGTAGGCATGGATGTCGCTTTAATGTATGCCCTTAGGCGATGAGGAAAATCGTGAAAATCAAGAAATTCTCGGAAAGCGTCTCGCAAATCAGCAGAAATTCGAATAAATTCGAAAAAATCAAAAAAGGGAAAATAATCATCATTTCAGGACCATGTCGGCTTTGTCAAGCCTTTTATTGTACGCCCTCGGGCGATGGAAAGCTAAAACAAATGTAAAGGCAAAAATCGAAAGAAATCCGAGAAACAACGAGAAAACCAAGTTCGGAACAAGCTAGAAAAGCGTGCACAAAGCAAAGAAGTAAAATTAAGAAAACTTGTGCGGAAAGATGTGAAAAAATGTGCAAAATGCATATGTGAGTGTAAATAGTGAGAATTCTAGAGGCCTTTGTGTAAAAATCAAAATTTTGATATTTGGAAGCCCAAATCATCAAAAATACATAGGAAAACACATTCTATGCAATTATGAAGAAATCTAGAGTCAAATGTGCAAATATGTGCAATCCTAGTCAAAATGAAGTTTCTTAGGGGTCAAAATGCAATTTTACCAGTAAAACATGCATTTAAAACAATTCAGTAGAAATTCAGGGTAAAATATGCAAGAAAAATGATTTAGGAAAGTTTCAGAGGTAAAACAGTCATTTTACCCTAGAAAACAGGCATTGAGAGTGAAATCTGTGAAGCGTAGGGGTTAAAATGCAAATTTACCCAGCAAAACAATGCATTCAGAATAGTTCTAGAAGAAATCGGGGTTAAAAATGTAATTTAACCAGAAAAAATAAGCTTTCAAAAAAGTTTCAGTAAAGTCTAGGGGTTAGAATGCAAATAAACCAAAGAAATGTGCATTCTGGAAAGTTCCAGTAAAATACAGGGGCTTTTATTCAATTTAACCAGCAAAAATAACATTCTAGAGAATTTCAAATGAATATAGGGGCTTTTATGCAAAAATGTTGGATTAAAAAGCATGGAAAGAAATCCAAGGGGCTTTTGTTAAATTCTTAAACTTGGAAAACATTATTTTAAATGTTCATGGGGGAAAATGTAATATTTTCAGTCAAAACTTTATTCGAATGATTTATAAAAAATGAATGGATGATCTATTGAAATAAAAGGACCTATTTGTAATACAAAAAGGACCTAAATGTAAGACAAAACAAAGTTTCTGAATTTGAATCAAAATAAAATGTTTTAATTTGTTTTTAAATGGAAAAAGAACGATGATCGCCGATGACAGAGCTCCGCCGCCGCCAACCGCCAAAGGGGGCCATCAGAGGCCTTCCTGTGGTCTGATCTGAGATTAGACTTCACGGGAGACAAGAAGGTGAGGGGAGATGATCCATCGGAGTAGATCAAGGAATCAACAGTGAGAACGGGCCTCCCACCTACCTCGCTGTCGAGGTGCTCCGGTGACAGCGTCGGGGATGAAGGAGCTTCTGGAAGGCAACGGCGTGGCGATCCAGCGGTCGTGGGGGCCTCAAGGCAACGGGGAGTGTCCACGCTTCTCCAGGGGCTTGAACGGAGGCTGATCGCGCAATGAGGGGAGTCGCCTATCACCGTCGTGGTCTCCTCCGGTGAGCATGGCTGCTACGGTGATCCAGAGCTCGTGGCGCGATTGAGGAGGCTCCGGAGGCTTCGTGGAGCATCGGGCAGTGTTGTTGGACCGTCAGAGGAGCTTGGAGCAACGAGGGGCGCGCACTCCTTCTCTGGAGCAGTCGTCTTCTCCGGCGACGGCAGGATTGGTGTAACTCCGGTGATCTTCGGGTGGAGCCTTCTGGAGGCGATGAAAAGACGCGCTAGGGATCAGAGAAGCAGGAGGAAGACCAGGGGATGAAGATAGGACCTACTAGGGGCCAAGACCATGTCCTGGACCACCCTCCCACCTATATCATGGGAAAATGGCGACGGCGAGCTCCGGGGAGCAATTCCGTCTAGAGAAAACCCCTGAATTGCTCGGAATTGATCCAGAAAGAGAGAGGGGATCCTAGGAAGCAATGTTTGACACTAAAGGAGGTCTGAAGAGAGCGTACCTGGCCTGACGACGTGAGGCTCCTTCACAGCTTGCCGGAGTGTCTGAATTCTCCTCCTCTCCTTCCCGCGAGCTCCCCTTTCTCTCTGGAATTCTCTGACACTCTCAACTCTCTACCTCTCTCTCACCAAAAAGTCTTTTTTTTTTCTTCAAAACTTTGCCTCTACACATCCTTTTATAGGTGGCAAAATCCAGCGACCCAACCCATTAACTGATCCTAACAGACCTAACAACCCACTAGCTAACTAACTAACTCACTAACTAACCAAACACTCCCCTAACAGACCAACAGAAACCCGAACCGTTGTCTCCCTACTGCCCCCTTGATCGTCGACAGAGATCAACGGCGAACCAAGCTTCACCGGCGAACCAAGCTTCACCAGCGGCACATCAGTGGCTCTAGCTGCTCTGGGAGATGCTGGTCTGATGGAGCTCGAGCTGGCTGGATGAGTTCAGTGATTTCAGTGGCTGGTTCGTGAGAGGTCAATGGAGAAGAAGTGGGCTCAGTGAGAAGAAAGGGTGAGTTGGTGAAAATTCAATGAAAATGAAAGATAAAATAATGAATATGGAGAGGGAGGAAATGGGTTAAATTGTTGTGGGCCTCTATGGACTTTGGGGCCAAGATGGGCTTGATTGGGCTTAATGGGCCTATGTGGGCCTCCATGGGCCTAATGGGCTTTAATGGGCCCAAATGACTTAAATGGCCTTCAATGAGTTAAATGGGCCTTTATGGAATTAAATGGGCCTAAATAGGTCTTGTGGGCCCAAGTGGGCTCAATTGGGCTTCCATGGGCTTAAGTGGGCTTAAGTGGGTTCAATTAGGATTAGAGCTCAGCCACCATATCTCTATCCTGCAAAATTGGGAACGTGGGGTGTCTACACTGCCTCTTAGTGCAACGAGATTCAATGTTAGTTCTAAGGGTAGTGCGAGTTACTAGCTTGTTATCATTAAGAAAAAGAAACAAAGAGAGGTCTAGAAACCATGAAACCCTAAATGCACAGATTCCAGGCCGAAAATTGCATCTAGATCTAAAAAAATGAAAAGAAATAAAGGAAGGAAGGAATACTTACGCAGCACGATGGTTGGCTCAAACAAGTCCACCCGTGATTGCTAGAGAATCTGTGGATGCAGATTTAGGGGTTGATGTAGATGTTGGTGTGTCCACTCACGTTAATAACTTTTGTTGTGATCGCCACTTGTCAATTTACTTTCATTGGTTAACAAGAATGCGGTTGGTGGATGGATGTAGGTTCTCAGTTCAATAGATTGACGGTAGGATGTCATCCAGCAGCATTCTCATGCTTTGTAATCTTCCCCTGCTTCAAAATAAACAACAAGTAAATAAATCTAGATTAGTCCAAGTGCAGTAGACAGTATTAACAAGAAATAAACAATATGAATAAACAAATCTAATACTAACCAGGAGTTGTCCGCGTATGCATATGTCATAGGTTATATTATGTCATGCAATGGATTATGTAAATAAAAATGCATAAAATTGAAAGATACTCTGTTCACCCTCGTGCATTGTGGAGTGGATGGAATAAATGGAGGTCGGTGGACGGAGCCTTGGAGATGCGCTATGGCTTTTGGACGGAAGGACCTCTAAGGATCTAAGACTCTCCCATGGGGGTTTAGGACAGAGTGGGCTATAGCTTCCTCTCTCTCTCTCTCTTTCTCAAGATCTCTCTCTAGGGTTTGAACAGGCTCCTTAGGATTTGAAACAGCCACCCTTCAAACACTTGACATATGGAGTCTATTTATAGTTGGCTTTTTGATGCCCTATCTTGTAGGAGGATCAGGAGATAATATCTAGATATCAATTAAATATCTAAGATAAAAATCAAATATTTTATCTAGATATTAAATTTAAATCCAATTTCAATTTTTAAAATTAGATATTAAAATCTCAAAATATCTTGTCACAAATTTAAGATTTTTCATGATGCAAAGATATATTTAGAAGATATTTTAAGTTCAAACAATGCTTTAAAAACAATATCTTCTAAAAAGGCAAATAATTTCATGGATATTTTTGACCCAATCTTAATTTGTAACTACTTGGATATTTTAGATTTTATCTTTATTTTTAAACATCAACTTGAATTAAATGCAGTTATAACATTCAAAATTGTGATAACTAACACAAAATCATATTTTTGATAAAAATAAAGATATAATTTTAAACATGATGCCATCCACATTTTTAGGATTTTCTAGAATTTTCTAGAATTTTCTTGAATTAGTTGCTATTTTATATGATATATGTGATATACCATATATGATATATATACTTATATGATATATGATATATGATATATGATATATCACATATTTAAGTGCTAGGAAAATCATAGAAATATTAATAATTATGGGAAAAACATTATAATACTTTATAAATATCCCATATATTATATTAAAGTCTAGGATGACAAAATATGTTGAGAGAGAATCCTAGGATACTCGTTGCTTGTTTATGTGGCAATGGGTCTCGTCGCCTATTTTTGTGGTAGCGAGTTCCGTTGCCTCTCAAATAGGCAGTGACTTGGGTTTTTACAATTATATCCCGTATGTTTTATCTTAATCCATAGGGATGTTCTAAAAGCCCTGAAGTACTTCAGAAATTCCATAAAATCATAAAAAACATCTTCTTTAAGCTCAAAATACTCAAATCTTCTATTAGTTCGGGCGTGTTAACTCTGCCACAGCTAACGACCTTGAAACAAATAAAATAAATTTTTTTTTTAAAGAAATCTTGAAAAATCTAGAAAATAGGTTATAAGTCCTTAGTCATGTTATTTGGGACTCCTCAAGGTTCCTATCCTATATGAATTCTAGGAAACGCGAAAATGGGATATCTATAGTATCAAGTATCTACTAAGGTATATTACTAACTCAGGGAAAGAGATGGAGTTATAGATATCCCATTTTTGCATTTCTTAGAGTTCAACTAAGACAAGAATCATTGAGGCACCCTAGATCACATGGCTAATGATTTAAACACATTTTCTAGATTTTTCCATGACTAATTTAAAAATATTTTTGATTTTACATAATTCAAGGTTGTTAGCTATGACAAAGTTAGCCTACCCAAGCTAGTGGTAGGTTTGAGCCCCCCTTGAATATTTTTGGTGTGAGTTATCAACTGTGACAAAGCCAAAACTCTCGTTGTACTCAAATTGGTGGCAGATTTGAGTAATTTGATCCTAAAGAAGATGGTTTTATAATTTTATGAAATTTGTAAAGAATTTCTGGGTTTTTAATATATCTCTGTAGATTAAAATAAATGACGAGATAAAATGTAAAAGATCAAGACGTTGCCTCTGTGACAAGCGACGACTCTCATCGCCAGTTCAAAAGACAATGAGCCTCATCGCCATTGAGAGAGGCAACTAGATAAGACTAGGCACCACACTAGCAGGAGATAAGCATCTTGGATATCTCTCATCACATAAATTGTTGTCCCAGGCTTTAATATGACATATGAGACATTTATAAATATTATCACGATTATTCCCAAAACTATTATAAATTCTATGATTTTCTAACACTTAAATATCCATGTATATCATATAAATCTTTATAAATGCTAATTAATTCTGGAAAATTCTAGAAATTTGGATGACATGATAATTAAGATTACTAATCTTTATTTTTATTTAAAATGAGATTTTATGATAAGTTATCACATTTTTAAATGTCATAACTTTATTTAATACAAGATAATGCTGAAAATAAAGATAAAATCTAAAATATCTAGAGGATTGTCAATCTATGTTAAATCTAATATATCCATGATTTTAACAAATGTTTTCATAATTTTGGAGATTTAAAATTTTTAAATTTGATTTACTTAACATTTTAAATTTAAATTGAATTTGAAATTTATTTAAAATATTTCAATTACGAAGATGATTTTCAACGATTGATTTGGTTGTTACTTGCTAATAGATTTGTATAAGGATATTTTGGGATCTTAATTTTCAAGATTTTACCTTTTTAATTGCTCATCGCCTAAGCATGTGATGACTAGCTGACGTCGAAAATATCATTTCCGTTTAAGTGTTGATTCACCGCATTTAGCAAAATCGGAATCTACAGCCTCGTCGCCTGTATGTGTGCGACGCAATGATTCTATCGTCGACGACAACTAATATCATATTTTGTCTATTTTAAACAATTTTAATCTGGACTCTTGATCTATCACTCGTCTTTGACAAGATCTTGTGCCCCCAAACTCTATACATAGACCTCTAGGTCATGAGTTTGACAGGGGCACTTTAAAAATCCTAAGGAGTCACCTAGAAATCCTAGAAGAAAGAGATCTTGAGGGAAAACCCTAAGAGAGAGAGAGCCTTCAACCCTTTCTCCATGTCAAATTCCCTATGAAAACCTAGATCCATTAAAGATCATCTCCTCCCAAAGCCAAAATGCACCTTCGAAGCTTCCTTCGTTGGCCTCTACTTCCTCCACTCCATGCCAAAGAAAACAAGGATGAATGGAATATCTTTTCCAATTAATGCATTTTTTTGCATAAATCACTACATGTTATTAAATAGCCCATGGCATATGCATGTAGGGACAACCCCTGGTTAGTATCTAGCTACTTTTGTTCATATTACCATTTGTTATTTTTCGATAATGTTTACTACACCTGATCTAATCTATATTTGTTTTTTTTTCTATTTGTTTTGAAGGGAAGGAAGATTACATAGTACAAGGACGTCGCTAGGCAACATCCTATTGTTGACCTAGTGAACCGAGAACCTACATTAACCACAACTCATCTCCCACAAAGTGCCTTGTCAATAGGCAAAGACGAATCTAAAAGTGGCAGTCACAAAAAGGTGTCAACGTCAGTGGAAACACCGACATCTTCATCAACACCCCACAAAAATCCATCCACAAAATTCTAGTGATAACAGTGGGACTGGGTTTGAGCCAACCCTAGTGCAATATAAGTTTCCCCTTCCCTTCTTTTTTTTCATTTATTTTCATTTTCTAGATTTAGGTGCAGTTTTCGGTCTGGAATATGTACATTTAGGGTTTCACGGTGTCCAAATTTTTATTTAGTTGTTTTTCTTAACGATAACAAGTCTGTAACTCAAGCTGCTAGTACCATCAGCATTGAGTCTAGTCGCATTAAGAGGTGGTGACTCATATCGACGCCATTTACAAAGGCGACCTGAGCAGATTAGGCACTTTCTTTACTATACATCCTTTGTTTTTTTTATTTGTTTATGTTGTTTTTTTTAGATCTATAATAGTCTATAATAAAAAATAATAATATCCTATCCACTTGTATTTTAGTTTTTTTTAATGATTTTTAGGTTTGTTTTCTATCCACCAATAGGTTGAAAACTAATTGTTTTACAATAAAGTTAAAAGTTCCTTAAGAAAATATCTTTCTAGTTAGGAGCAATTAGATCGAGTAAACCAAGCTAGCGCAAGCCTCTATTCTATGCTTTGTATGGTTGTGATTACTAGATTGAGAACTTGAGGTATCCTAAGGGCATATTTTTGACTCCATCTCTCTTCTTGAGTTAGTAATATACCTTAGTAGATACTTCATACTTTATTGTTTTATGTTTATTTACTATTTTGTAGTTTGTTAGAAAACAACCCTACAAACAAAATCTTGGGTTGTGGGCCTCTCTTTAAAGAGACAAACCCACAACCTAGGCCCTCTTTGTTGACCTCTCAAAGGTCTAAGAGTGGTACCTGAAGAAGCCAAAATCCATTGTGTAACCCTAAAACCCTGAAGAAAAGCCTTACCCTTGCTATAGAAATCCAAACAACTTATAGAACATAGGTTAATTAATCCATTAACTAACTATTTTAACAAGTAAAATCAACGTTTTGTTTGAAAATCTATTTGGTTAATCAACTTGTTTAGCATGTAGTCTGTCTAAGGCAGAGCTCGATTGCTGGAAAAAATAAGCACATTAGCCACCTATCTGACTAGCACCACTGTCTACCACTGACTGAACTGCTGATGAGACTTGGCACCGCCACCGTAGGTGACATTAGGCCAACCACATATTGGGTGCCTTGTCTACAGGTTGGTTTGTCTATGCTTGCATATACAAGTTACAGGAATTTTAGAGTAGCATCTTAGGTCGTTATTTACTTTATTAAACAAAGTTGTAAGCACTTCTTTGTATCTTATTGCATTCGCGTTCGTAATTCTTTTGGATACTTATAATAGGGTAGAAATAGAGTGTAAAGAGTCTGTAATCTCTCTTTAGAACTTGTAATAGTCTGAGAAAGGGATCCCCAAAGGAGGTTGCACCATGTTGTCAGGAGCACACCATCTGTACACCAGCTACTCCAACGTGTTAGCCGCCTCAACATCTATGGGTCAAGCAAATAGTTCTATGGGCCAGCATGGGCCTCTATTCAATACCCCAACGTCATATGGAGGTCAGTCACATGAACAAAGAGGAAGAGAAGAGGGACAAGAGATGAGTCATTCCCAATCTTGGAGTGTTCCATCATCAATCAACTCACATCAATTTCACATAAGAACCTTTAATCAAGTCCACCAATTCATGGCCCATCATAACTCTTTTAGTCCATAAGTCTTAAGTACCCATGGACCTTCCTCCCAATATCATCAAGGCCCACTAGCTATACCTCTCATGGGAAATACATATACAATCCCACCAAACCCAATGGTAAATTTCCGAACACAAAGCCCATTAACACAGTTCTCCATACCATATCCTACTACCTTGGTCTACCCTTCCTCTGTCCAGCAAGCCATACAATCCCCATTGAGCTATCACTCACACCATCACCTAGGGGGAACTCCACCCTATCATACCCCATCTTATGCTCCGGCTCAATCCTTCTTCCCTCCTTAATATGGTGCTCCTTAATAATGACAGTTCCACTACTAGAAAATCTACATTTTGCAAGGAAAACTTGCGAGAACTTCACGAGGACAAGTCTTCGCTAAAATATAACGAGGACATATAGCGGGGAATTAGCAAGAACATGATCTCGCAATAATTTTGTGAGGAAATAGCGAGGACTATTTTTCACAATGTCCGCGCGTATTTTTAGCGAGGACATAGAGAGGAAATGTCCTTGTTATTTGTCCTCGCTAAAGCAGATCTAAAATACCGACGCTTGAGTCATTTTCCTTCCTTTCTTACTGTAGACACCTCGATTTTGAGGTGACTCATTGATAAGACTCCAGATGTTTCTTTGGATGGGGCTGACCCTTGAACCAACCCAAACCCGTAGCAAGCCCACAACCCAATTAGAAAACCAGACCAGTAGGGGAGAGCACCTAGCTAGCACACTTACCTAGCACACCTAGCTAGCACATTTATCTAGCACACCTAGCAGGCGCACATACACGACGCACATCCCAGGCACACACCACTTCGCAGGCTGCGGGCTGCTGGCTTTCCACCTCCCATGGCTATTACCTCTAGCAACGAATATGCCATGGAATCTTCCAGGCTTTTCGTTTACGAGGCTCCCTACATTCCCATGAGTTACCCATGAAAAAATCCTATATAAGGACACCCATAGGCAACCATAGGGAGAGGTTAGAAATCCTGAATTCAACCATTCTGTTCTGAGCCAGTTTCCTGCTCGAGTTTCTCCTTCTTTCCAGCAGCTTATTTTTGTTCTTTGGAGTACTCCTTTGCGTCCTAAAGCCTCCTTGGTCCCTCCAAAGCAACAAGGATCTCTTTATTTCTGATATTTCAAGAAGGAACATCTTGAGAGGTAGGCTTTCTACCTCCTCTTTATCCTTCGAATCTCATTTCAGAAACATGATATAGCAAGCTTGAAACCTTACATGTGATCTGATTTACTCCATGTTTTCGTAAAGTTTTATGATGAACATGCTAGCTCTCCATGCAAAATAATCTCCATGCTAATCTATACACTTGTTTCTAGTGTAAAATCTACATAAGTTATCTCCTTTTATCATTTTCTTCCACATAGCGTTTTGCCATGCACTTATATGTTCTTGCACATAGAAATATGCTTATGATCATCATTTACATATGTTCTGATTGGCAATATCCAGATCATG
>JAMKQA010013762.1:0-13484 GCA_024699735.1 Posidonia australis
CAGGTGCAGCTATCATTCCCACCATGTTTTCCAAGGCAGAGGGTTGTATTGTTGAGGAAACATGGGCAGCCTGGAAGACTCGGAGAAATGCTTCTCTATGTTCAGCTAAGGTGTGGATAAGGTCCCAGATGGAAATATCTGCCTTAATTTTCTTCAACTGGGCGGTAATGTCGGCTACTGGTGGATCGGTTCTAGTGGTAGGATTAGCTCTGGTGATGGTTTCTTCAAGGTTTGGACCAGGAATGCTGGCTCTAACTTGGGTAGATGAGGCCACAGGCTGACTAGTCTTGTTTGCTGGGGCTGGGGCCTTGTATACCCTTCCCGACTGCGTTACCTCTGCGCACATTTCGGCGGTGTAATTGTAGGGCATGCGGTGGGTGTCCTGTGTCAGGCTAATAATCACAAGAGCACGGGCACTTAACTCTATAGGAATTGGTGCTGGCAAAGAAGGTTCTAGCACTTGGTGGGCTTGGTTTTGCCTTGGTCTGGCTAACAAACAGACTATTGGTGGGGCGGATTGCACGGTGGGTCTGGCAGCCGCACGCCTCGGTCGAGCAGTCAACTGAATCATGTTCATAAAAGAATTGACACTATCAATGAAAGATTGACTCAGTTGATAAGAAATGGGCTCAGAAACATCATGGATGAGGCGAGAAGGATCAAACGGTTCGACCTCATCCGATGACAGGAAATGGACTCCCAAAGTCCCTGGTGCATGCTCAGGCAGGGGTTAGCTGACTATGTTGCCTGATGTGGATACAGATGGGTAGGGTGCTCGTGCAGTGGGCCTAAGATCTGCCTCCTGAGTGTTGATGGTGATTGCCTTGCGGTCAATCTGATTTTGAATAGCATTCCGGAGTGTATAGCAGTTGTCCGTAGAATGCCCGGCGGTTCTACGGAAATTGCAGAATAAATCCGCCTTAAACCACGGAGGAAGTGGATTCAATGGCGGGCGGATTTCTGGAAGCCTCAGTAGTGACGCTACTTTAGGCAAAATGACACTCAAAGGCTCAACCAGAGGAGTGTAGTCGCTCTTAGAGCGTGGAGGTCACTTGGATCCTAAGTAGCGCCCTTGCCTTGCCGGTGCTGACTGGTAGACCGGTTCAGCGGTGGTTGTGATCTGTGAAGTGCGTAGTGCCCTAGGTGTAGGTGCATAAATGACCTGATTACGAGCTTGCGGGTTCACCACATTTGCTGGCATAGTAGGAGCTCCCACATACGCCACAGCATTCCTAGCTGACTCCTTCTTCCTGCCAAATCCAATGTTAGGTCCATTATGGCCATTGTTAGTGTTACTGGATCCACCAAAAGCCATAGTCTGCTTGGCAAATGCTGCAAGTGCAGGGAAGCTTCCGCTATTGAGTGAACCTTCTACACGAGTGCCAGCTTTAGTCAGGGCAGAGAAAGTGGTGACGGGATGAATGCTCAGTAGGGCCCTAGTGGCTGGCTGTGCTCCTCGAATAATGATTTCGATAGACTCCTCGTTAGAGGGTCTATCGCGCACTTGAGAAGCGAGGGCTCGCCAACGCCCGACGTACTCCTCGAACGGCTCGTGGGGCTTCTTCCTGGTTGCGACCAGGTCCTCGTGCTTTGGGACCATGTCGAGATTAAAAGAGTACTGCTCCAGAAAAGCTTGACTCAGATCGTTCCATGTCTTGACGGTGGCCATATCTAGCGATGTGAACCACTTCAGAGCTGGACCGGTGAGACTCTTCTGGAAAAGGCGAATAAGAAGTCGCTCGTCAGCCTGGAGCTGAGCGAGATCGCCACAGTATGCCCTCAGATGGGAAATAGGGCAGCCTTTCCCGTTGTATTTCTCAAACTCCAGGATATGGAAGTTCAGTGGGAGAATCGCCTCTGGAAAGTAGCAGAGGTCCCGGAATGAGAAAGACAGGCGGTCCCCGCCCTGCACTTGTCGGAGAGCTTTCTCCAGGTCATTCATCCTGGTGCAAAGTGCATTAGGCGTTGCTGCTGATATTGAGTGTGTAGCCGGGGCGGGTCCGACGAACGTAGTATCCAAAGCACCCATATGCTCCTCCAGATCTATCATCTCACCACCTGGTGCTGTGGAAAGATGACCAGCGTACCCGTGCGTGTGTACTAGTGGTGGAGTGTATGCGGATGCCTGAACCTGATGCACGGGTAAAGAGATGTTATGCTGTGTGGTGCATGTAGTTGTGTGTGGGAGCAACAGCTGCTGAACCGGTATGGTCGGGTTCGAAGGCCGATGAACTCCCGCCAGCCCGAGAGGCTGACCACCAGATGCCGGAGGAAGATGCTGTGCATGCTGCAGATAAGATGCTACTGGCAGAGTGGCTAAGTCTGTCATCAAAACAGCAGGAAGCTGTGGTGACAATTGCAGAGGTGTAGTGATTGGGAAGGGTATACGAGGTCAGGGAGTTTTATGCAATTTTCACAGCAAAATAAGCCTTCTGGAAGTTTTCTGTAAAAGATAGGGGTCTAAATGAAATTTTCCTAGTGAAAACATGCTTCTGGAAAAGTTTCAGAGAAGTATGAGGGCTAACATGCGATTAAGCCAACAAAATAAAGCTTTCAGAAACATTTTAGAAATATGAGGGCTTATATGCAATTTTCGCTGTAAAAATGAACTGTCAGAAACATTTTGAGCAAGCTTAGGGTCTTTTTAGCAAAATATCCAAAAGAAAACACGTTTCAAAGACTCTAGGGGCTTTTATTAAAGTTTTAAACTCAGAAAACATTATTTTAAATGTTCAGGGTAAAACATGTAATATTTTCAGTTAAAACTTTATTCGAAAAATTTTAGAAAAATGATGGCAGGACATATATGCAATAAAAGGACCAAAAAGTAATTCCAGAAGGACCTATTTGCGTAGTTTATTTAAAACAATAAATGTTTTTATGTTTTTATTTAAAAGAATAAGACGACGACGCCGGCGACGGAGCTCCGCCGCCGGCGACCATCAAGGAAAGAAGATGAAGGCCTTCCCGTGGTCTGATCTTAGATCCGATCCCACGGGAAGCAAGAAGGAGAGGTGAGGAGCACATCCAACGGCACGGATGGGAAATGCATAGGCCAGAACAACCTCCCCACCCGGCTTGCCGTCAGGCTGCTTTGGCGACGTTCCAGAGGTGGCTGGAGGCGTTCGGGGAGACGGCGCTACGATCTGGAACTTCTGGAAGGCGCGAGGAGGCATCGGGGCTACTCCGAACAGACGCGGAGGCTGATGGAGCGAGGAGGTGGCCTGACCGTCACCACCACGGCTTCCTCCAGCGAGCGGTGTTGCTGGGACGCTCGGGGGCTCGTGACGAGGATCCAGAGGCTCGGGCGCACTTGCGGGAGGCAGAGGATGGTCACCGTGGGGCTAGATCACCACGGCGAGGCTCGGAGCGGCGAGTAGGCTCAGACAAGGCCTTCTTCTCCGGCGACGGTGGCTACAGGAGGCGTTTCCGGCGACGGTGACTTCGCGTGGCTTTCTGGAGGCGTCAGAATGGCTACGGTAGGGCACGACGAGTTCCGGGAAGACCAGAGGAGGAGAGAGGGCTCAGGGGTCCAGGAGACTTCCTGGATTGCCCCCCCCACCTCTGTCGCTAGAATTGGGCGATGGCGGGGCACGGCGGAGCGTCGGAGGCCAAGGGATCGCTCTAGATCCCTTGGAACCGCTCTAGAAAGAGAGAGGAGGGCAGGAAGACTAGAATTCAGAAAATTAAGAGAGGTTAAGGCGTGTACCTGGCTAGAGACCGTCGCCGGAGCTCTAGGAGCGACACTGGCTCTCTACTCCTCTTCTGTGCTCTCCTCGTTCTGGCACTCTAGCTCTCTCTCTCTCGCTCTCAGTTTTCTCTCTCGAGTGGTCTAGGGGTGTCTCCTTTCTCTGAATGTGTGTGGCCTGCTCTTTATATAGGTGAACCCAACAATCCGGTGACCCAACAAACTGTGTAACAGAATGCTCTCACTCGTAACAGCCTGGCCCACTCCTCTAACAAACTGGGCGCTCCTCCTAACAGACTAACAAACATCTCTAACGGCTGTCCCCTCTTGTCCCCTTGGCTGCCAGTAGGAGATCAACAGCGATCCAGAGCTCCGGCGATGGCTGATCGGACAACTGGAGCTGCTCTGTGATGCTGGACTGATGGGGCTCGAGTTGGGCTGAACTCAGTAGGGAAGGAGGACTTGAGGCTAAACCATGAGAGATTAATGAAGGTTAAATGGGTTCAGTGAGAGATGGGTGAAGAAGAAGATGGGTTCAAAGAGGATGATTTACGTAATCTTAGTAAAAATTGGTAAATGGTTAATAGATGTGGAGATGAAGTAATGAAGTGTGGATTGGAAGAAAAGAGATGGGTTAGATTGTTCATGGTGAGCCTTCACGGGCTTGTGGGCATCATGGGCCTCTATGGGCCTATGTGGGCCTTGTGGGCCCCCATAGACCAAGATGGGTTTAGGTGGGCCCAAATGGACCAAATGGGTCTTCATGAATTAAATGACCTGATGAGGGTTTGAGCTCTGTACCACATCTCCATCCTGCAAAATCAGAAATTGGGGTGTCTACAACCAGCTACCAGAATTGTCCTTCGCAAACTATGGGTGGACTCAAAGGAGAAGATGTATGCTTTCTAAAATGATCATTCATACAATTTGCTTTTATGTCTTTTACTTGCATTTTAATAAACCATGGGGAATCATGAGCATTTGTCTCTAGTTATGCCTTATTATTTGTTTATCTGAGTTTTTTGTGTTTTATTTTAACCAGATAGGGAGGCAAACATGTATCTACTCTCCTAATCATGGCAAATACAGAAAAGGGAAGAAAACACACAATTATGGAATCCAAATAGTCAATCAATCAAGCAAAAGGCATGAATATGGCATGTGCTATGTAGTGCTCACAAGTAGTGAAGTAAAGCAAGTATCAACAAAAAAGCATGAATTAGGTCATGTGCATGCGCAATGGCATGGAAATGGTGTAAAAAGGCACAAAAATGCCATGTTTAGTCAAATATGTACAAGCAAACAGAACAAGCAAACAAACACGAAGTATAGATCAATGCTAAGCAAGCAAGGATATCAAAACAAAAGCCAGAATCTGGTTATCCCCAGTGGAGACGCCAGTTCCGGTGACCATGCCGGTGGAATCCTGCATGGCTCTCCTACAGTGTGTGGAAGCACACGAGGAGTCTTGATACGATCACGGCGAAGATGGTGAATCTGGAGAAGAAGACTGGGCTTGGAAACACGAAGGAAAGATAAGAAAAGGATAAGGAAAGGAGTCGCCATCTAGTCATTTAATGGAAAGACAAGGAAAACCAAACACAAAGGAAAAACCAAAAGAAGTCAAGGCGAATAAAACATGTGCATGCTCCATGCCTAATGAATGTAGTACACAAATCAATGCGGGCTAGAGAAAGGATAAAGATTCTTTTTACGCATGGGGAAAGGGTTAGGCACGCCCATGCGCCCGATGAAATCGGTCTTTCTAGGTCTCCTGCTTGCTAATGGTCTATTGTGTGTATACTTGCCTATTCTGAATGCACATGCTTAATATGACTGGAAAACATGTCAAATCAAAGAAAAGAAGTGGATAAGAGAAAACAAATGATAATCAGAGGGACAAATGTAGGCATTGATAATGCCACTTTACTGTACGCCCATGGGCGACAAGGAAAATCGTGAAAATCGGGAATACTCAGAAAAAGTCACGTAAATCAGTGGAAACTCGAAGAAATCCGAGAAAATTAGATTGGAGAAAATAATCCTCATTCGTGACAATGTCAGCATTGTCAAGCCTGCTAATGTACGCCCTTGGGCGATGGAAAACCAAATCAAATCAAAATTGTCAAAGTCTAGAGAAATTTGGGAAACAATGTTAAAAATCAAGCTTGAAAAGAGTTAGAAATGCATGCTCGATGCAAGAAATAAGGCATGAGAAAAATATGCATGAAATGGAAAACAAAGTGTACAAAATGCATGTGTGAGTGAAAAATGTAAATTCCAAGGGTTTTTGTGCAAAATTCCCAAATTCTGAATGAAGATTGAAATTCTGTGGCTAAATCACCAAACATACATAGGAAAACACATTTTATGTAATTTTGAAGAAATTAGGGGTCAAATGTGCAAAACTGTGCATTTTTGCTCAAATTCAAGATTCCTAGGGTTCAACATGCAATTTTGCCAGTGAAACATGTATTTGATGCAATTATGAAGAAATTCAGGGTTAAATGTCAAGAAAATGGTCTTAAGTTTGAAAACAGGAAATTTCAGGAACTGACATGCAAATTTTCTCTAGAAAACATGCATTCTGTGAGACATCAGTGAAACTCAAGGTCTAAAATTCAATTTTTGAACACATCTGAGTATATATTTAAATTCCTAGGGTTTAATTTGCAATTTTGACAGAAAACATGCATTCAGAACTATTTTAACAAAGCTTAGTTTTTTTATACAAAATACTGGATTTAAAATGTAAGAAAAGTAAATCAATGGGTTTATGTCAAATTTTTAAAACCTGGAAAACATTAATAAAGACTTACAAGGGTTCCTCTACAATTTTTCAAAAAAAAACATTATTAAAATGATTTAAAATAATACTGCAAGGACCTAAAAGCAAAATAAAAGGACTTACCTGCAAGAAAAGAAAAGTGAAAGAAGTTTTTCTAAAAAACGTTTAAAACTTACCCGACGGTCGTTGGCGACCAAATCTCACCGGCGACAGCAGCTGGAGTGCAATCCCAGGCCCTCTCGAGGCCTGATCTAGCATCCAATCCACCAATGAGTAAGAGGAGAGGAAGGGAAGAGGATCTGACGGTTTGGATGGAGCTCTAGAGGCTGGAAACCTTCCCCCGTCTCCCTCGCCGGCGACACAACTCTGACGATGGTGCTGAGGAAGAAGGTGGTTACAGAGGCTACAACGTGGCGATCTTGAGCTCTTGGAAGCTTGGCGATGCTGTGAGGAGTATTTCCCCTAGATCAGAGGCGAGAATGGCATCAGTCCACTCCCTCCCAATCCTGCCTACCGTCAGCGTTTTCTTCTCCAGTGAGCTCGACTACGGGGGGCTATCCGAGGCATGAAATGGACTCTTGGCTGCTCTGAAGTTCTAGGGGTGCATCGTGGAAGGTTCCTGGATGCCTGGAGTGATGCGACGGGCCTGGAGGCGCCCGATGGAGCTCTGCTACCAGTCGTCTTATCCGACGACGACGACAGCGACGAAGCCTGATCTCGACAGGTGGCTCCTGGAGGCTTGACGAAGGCTCGAAATGGTGTCCAGAGGATCGGAGAAGCAGAAGGAGGATTGTGGGGGAAGGATCGAGCACATTGGGGCACGAATCGATCATTGGATTCGTGCCCCCATCTATGTCACCGGAAAACAACTCAAGTGACCCCTGGAACTTTGATTCCAGCGAGGGAAACCCTCTGGCTCTGCTGGAATCACTTGGGGAAGAAGGAGGAAGACCTAGGAGACCATTTTGGAAGAAAATTGAGGTCAGTGGAGGACATACCTACGTGGACTGTGGAGTTGATCGCTGGAGGACGCTGGAGCTCACCGGAGCTTGCTGGAGGTGGCCTGAAGCTAGAATTCTTCCCCTCCCCGAGCTTCCTTTCTGATCCTGGACCTCTCTGGTTACTTTGGTTGTGAGAAAATAGCTTGGTGGCTCTTCTTTTGGATTTTTTCAAGTTTTTTCTCTCCTTTTCCTCCGCTTTTTTTTTTAAATGGGGGGGTATTTATAGGCATGCAATGGCTAGGTAGGTTGTTATAAGTGGTTATGGTTAGTTATAGGTTGTTATGGTAGAGTGGGAAGTCGTTAAGTTTGTTTGAGTGGTTAGAGGTTGTTATAGGTTGTTATGGTGAAGGTGGGAATTGGTTATAGGTTGTTAGGGTTTGAAATTAGGGTTTTGGGTTTAACTTAGGGCTTTAATTAGGGTTTTGATTAGTTTTAGATTTTGGATTTGATTTAGGTTGGATTTTAGGATCTTGAGTTATCTTTAGGATTTTGAGTTAGTTTTAGGGTTTAGAGTTAATTTTAGGGTTTAATGTTGGGGTTTAGGTCTAGGGTTAGGGTTTTGAATTTGATTTAAGAAACTTTTAGGATTTTGAGTTGATTTTAGGGTTTTGAGTTAGTTTTAGGGTTTAGTGCTGGGGTTTAGGTCTAGGCTTAGGGTTTTGAATTTGATTTAAGAGGATTTTAAGATTTTTAGTTAATTTTAGGGTTGAAGGTCTAATTGCAAGCATATGGGGTGTCTACACCCCTCCTACGGACCGCTACTAGATCTTGCCTGACTAAATCCAACACTGCTCCTCCAAGCAAAAATGTGCCTTCTACTAACACGAGTGTTTGTATGCCACTTCCTCTTCTTCCTTGAGTTCCCAATAGTATCCAAGCTTGGCTCCCTAGACACAGAGAAGCATGGTGCAGACATGTTGGCCTTTCCCTTTGGAAGACTTTCTTTGTACCTCTTGTACTCATCCTCAAAATGGGATGCCATATCCACCATTTCTTGCAAGATTCAACATCGATAAGTCATGACCTTCATCTTCAATTTTGACTACATGCCGTCCAGAAATCTCATGGCTCTACACTCCTTTGAGTCAAAGGTCAGAGCAAACCGCTTGAGGCACGAAAAAGTATCCTCATACTCAGCCACAATCATACTTTCCTGTTGTAAGCCCCTACGTTCTCCATACAACGTATCTCTCTCATGGTCACCAAAATACTTCTTATAGAAAGCAACTCAGAAGACCTTTTAGGAAATCATTAGCAAGTCAGAATTAGGGATCCTAAGGCATCACGTGGCTCTCTACCACTAATCAACGTCGTCCTCCAGTTGGAAAGTCAATAGCCATCCAATTCTCTTCTAGGCATGCTTTGCCCTCGAAAACCTTCTAAGTCCTCAATAGCCATGTCTTTCACTCCTCGGGTTTGTCTCTACATTTGAAAGTCAGAGCATGCAGACGACTCAACTGGCTCAAACTTGAGTCACCCTTTGACTCTCCAGAATTGCCATTCCCGAAGGACTATGTGATCCCATGCACCATACTCCTCAACTTCTCTTGTATGGCCTACCACTTGTCTTCCTCGTTGGCATTTGAGCCCGAGGTAGAAGCCTTCCCTATGTCCTTACCTCAAAGTGGCATTCTATAAGCAACAATAAATCAAGTGTAGATGATTCATGCCATGTAGTCCTAAGGAGTCTGTAGACACCCCAATATGCTTGCAAATGGATCAAACCCCAATAAAACTCTAAAAAACCCTAAAAGAATCCTAAAAACCCTAACAAAACCCTAAAAAACCCTAAAAACCCTAAAAATCCTAGAAAAACCCTAAAAAATCCTACAAACCTAAACAAAATCACAAAACCCTAAAAAAATCCTAGAAACCTTAAAATATCCTAAAAACCATAGAAAAACCCTAAAACCTAGGCTAAACCCTAATCCAAACCTTAAACCCTTGGTTAAGACCTAAACCAAATTCAAAACCCTAATCCAAACCTTAAATCCTAGGTTAAGACCTAAACCAAATTCAAAACCCTAATCCAAACCTTAAATCCTAGGTTATGACCTAAACCAAATTCAAAACCCTAATCCAAACCCTAAAATCTAGGTCAAACCCTAAACTATAAGTCAAACCCTAAACCATAAGTCAAACACCAAACCCTAATGTCAAACCCCAACAACCTTAACCACTTCCCACTTCACTCCAACAACCTTAACTACTTCCCACTTCACTCCAACCACCTTAACCACTTCTCACTTCACTCCAACCACCTTAATCACTTCTCACTTCACTCCAACAACCTTAACCACCTCCCACTCTAACCATAACAACCAACCAAGCCATTTGGAAGCCTATAAATAGCCCCATTTGCAAGTGAGAAGGGGGATTTGAAAATTTTGAGAGAAGAGCTTCCCAAAGCTTTTTCTCCCTATCAGAGCAACCAGAGTGATCCTGGAGCAAGGTAGAAGCTCGTGGAGGAGAGAAATTGGAGTTTCCAGCCATCTCCGGCGAGTTCCGATGGCCTCCGACGAGCTCCGACGGCCAAGCTCACTGCTAGTCTAGGTATGCCCTCCATTGACTTCAATTCATGTACGAAATGCTCTCCTAGGTCTCCCTCTACATCCCTTGATCGATTCCAACAGAGCCAAAGGTTTCCTCTAGTCGAAATCGCGTTCCCAAGCCACGCCGGTGTCGTTTTCCGGCGACCTAGGTGGGGGTGCGAGTCCAAGACATGACCCTTGCCCCAAAGTGCTCGAACCTCCTTCCCAGACCTCCCTCTTGCTTCTCCAGCCCCTAGTGCGCCGTTCCAACACCTCACTGAGCCTCTAAAAGCTGGTTACCGGAGTCGCGACATCTCGTCGTCGCTGGACAAGAAGACTGGTCACAGTGACTGAACACGCGCCACCAGTCCCTCCGAGCATCCAGAAACACTCCACGATGTGCCCCAAGCACTCCGGAGCCATAGAAGCCAAGCCACGAGCTTTGGATCACCTCCACAGTCGAGCTCGCTGGAGTTTGATCGCGTCGATGGCAAGCAAGGTTCGAGGATGGGAGGAGTGTTCCATTCTTGCTTTTGGAAGAGGGGAAATTCTCCACTCGTCGCCTCTAAGCTTCCTAGACCCCTAAGCGACATGTTGTGGCCCTCTAGCAGCCTCCTTCTTCTCTAGCGCCATCACCGAAGTGCTACGACGGTGAGGGAGACGAGAAGCCTCTTCTGACCATTGAATCTTAGATCCAGACCTCCAGATCTTTTTCTTCTCCTCCCCTCTTGCTCATTGTGCCTTCTGATCTTTGATCAGGTTTTGGGATGCTCCTCAGGAGCATCCCCCACAGTCGTCGACGGCTGAATTCCGTCACCGGCAGCCGTCGATTCTGTTTTTCTATTAAAAATAAAAAATAAGTTTTCTTTTAATAAAACTTCTGAACTTTTTGTTCTTATACAGATAGGTCCTTCTTTCCTTACAAGTAGGTCCTTTTTTCTTACAATTAGGTCCTTGCATTTTTTTAAATTGTTTGAATAAAGTTTGATTTAAAAATATTGCAATGTACGCCCTAAGCTTTCTTAATAATGTTTTCCAGGCTTAAAAGTTTGACAAAAACCCCCAGAATTTCTTTTCATGCATTAAAGTCCAGCATTTTTGCATAAAAACCCTAAGTTTCATGAAAATAATTCTAAATGCATATTTCTCTGATTAATTTGCATTTAAACCCTAGAGCTTAATTAAAATAACTCTGTAAGCATATTTCTCTGTCAAAATTGCTAGTTAAACCCTGAGAATTCTCAAATGTGATTTAAATTGCATTTTAACCCCTGAATTTTATAGATTTCACACTAAAAGCATGTTTCCTAGGGTAAAATTACATGAATTGTCCCTAGAACTTTCTATTTTCAAACATGGACTCTTTTTCTTGCATATTTTATCCTGAATTTCCACATAATTGCATTTTAACCCCTAGGAATGTTCAATTTGACCAAAAATGCATAGATTTGCACATTTAACCCTAGATTTCTTCAAAATTACTTGAAATGTGTTTTTCTATGTATTTTTTATGATTTAGCTTCAGAATTTGGGTTTTTTGCACAAAAGTCCTAGGAATTTTCATTTTTACACTCACATTTGCATTTTGCACATTTTGTTGCACTTTTTTATGCATATTTTATTGTGCATTCTTACTTTCATCGTGCACGCATTTCTAACTCTTTTCAAGCTTGGTTTTCCCATCGTTTGCTGGATTTCTTCCGACTTTTGCGTTTTTTATTTGATTTGGCTTTCCATCGCCTAAAGGTGTACATTAACAGGCTTAGCAATGCCAACATTGTCCCTAATGAGGATTATTTTCCCCAATTAGATTTTCTCAGATTTCATCTAATTTCCGTTGATTTGCATGACGCTTTGCGACAGTTTTCTCGATTTTCACAATTTTCCTCATCACCCACGGGCGTACAGTAAAGCGGCATTCTCAATGCCTACATTTGTCCCTTGGATTATCTTTTTCTCTTTTATTCTTTTCTTATATTTGATTTGGCATGTTTTTCAGTCATCTTTAGCAAATGCATTAAGAATAGGCAAGCACACATCCAATAGACCATTTAGCAAGTAGGAAACCTAGAAAGACCGAGTTCCTTGGGAGCATGGGGTTGCCTAACCCCTTCCCCATGCATAACAAGAATCCTTACCCTTTCTCTAACTCGCATTGATTTGTGCATTACATCCATTAACATGGAGCATACATGTTTCTTCATCTTGTTTCTTCTTGGTTTTCTTTTGTATTTGGTTTTCCTGGTCTTTCCATTAAAAGACTAGGTGGCGACTCCTTTCCTTATCTTTTCTTATCTTTCCTTGGTGTTTTCGAGTCTAGTCTTCTTCCTTGGATTCACCATCTTCGTCGTGACCGTATCGGGACTTTTCGTGTGCTTCCACGCACTAGTAAGGAGAGCCGTGCAGGGTTCCACCAGCATGGTCACAGAGTCGTTAGACTAGACACCCTAAGTTAGTGCACTTAGTATACATAGTACTTTGATACCACCTCTATCACAATCCCAATCGTAGCAGTCCAAAATCCAAAACACATTTAGAGTTATTAATAAATAAGTAACTCAATAAATAAATGCAAGAAACTAAATAATTAATTAACTAAAACAACCACTAATTCTACCTGTAGACACCCCGATTTTGAAGTCAATTGGCAGCAGGTTCCTCCGGATGATACTCTGGTTGCGACCACCAAAACCCTAGCCCAATCAGGCCCACACTAGCCCATTCTGACCTAATAAAAATAAAAACCAAACAAAACCCAATTAAATCCACTTAAAACCCAATAAAAACCCTAATTAATCAAGTAAAAACCCAAATTAAGTAAAATCCAATTAAATCCATTCAAAATCCATTAAAAACCAAATTAATAAAACAAAAGAACCTAATTCAAGTCAAAATGAAATAAAATCCACTTAAATCCATTTAAAATCCAAGTAATTAAGTGAAAACCCAAACTAAAGTCAAAATTCGCTAAAAAACCTTAATTAATTAAAATTAAAAACCCTAATCAATCCAAAAACCCTAAATAAACCAATAAACCCTAATTAAAATCCAAAAAAAAACCCCCAACGCTAGCTCTGCATGCGACTGTTCCGTCCCGGGGGCGACTGTTACTTCGGCGGCACCCCTTCCGGCCTGCCTGCAAGGCCCCTTCTCCTCCTGCGCTCTTCCTTCAGTGCTCTCCCATCTCTGCCTCCCTTTGCTGGGAGTCTCCTTCAACCTGTTCCTGGGGCTGGGTCAGCTCTCCGGAGCTCGATCTTGCTCCAGGGTTGGGACTACAGGATGTCTTCGCAGGAAGGCCCCCCTATTGACCCCCTGGCTTCTCCTCTGATCTTTAACAACCCTAGAGCGGCCCCGGAGAAGCCCTGTGCGCTTTCCTTCGCAGCTGCTACTCGTGATACGCACAGAGCCCCCTCCTTTCCTGGGGTTCCGGTCAGACCGCCGGTTTTCTTGGATGGTGAAGAAGTAATCCAGTTTTC
>JAMKQA010013763.1:0-17777 GCA_024699735.1 Posidonia australis
ATATAAGGGATAAATCTCAAGTGGGGAACTTGAGGAGTGGACTAAGCCGGGGTTGGCTGAACCACTATAAATCTATTGTCTTTGCGATTGATTGTGTTTTGTGTTAATTTCTTAAATTGCATAACAAATTCCAAATACATAATTAAAACCGGAAAAACTCTATTCACCCCCCCTCTAGAGAAGCCCTAGTATCCAACACCTGGCACAGCCCCCGACGACCCTCCCTACTCTCCGGTGAACCTCCTCGCGCCTCGGCGAAGCCTTCTCTGCCGGCGGAACACACGAGCGGCTCACCACCTCCTCGATCCCAGCTCGCATGCCTCTGCTCCCTTTCTTTTCTTCCTTTCCTTTCTCGCCACACTCTCCCTCTGCCCACTCCTGCCTCCCTCTCTTATTTCCGCCACCGCTCGCTTGGCACCGGTCACTCATCCCGTCGGATGAGATGGGGAGGCACAGGCCTCCGTCGCTAGTGGCCCGAGCCTCCGTCGCTTGTGGCACGGGTGGAAGAAGAGAAAGAAGAAGGCGAAGAATGGGTGGAAGGGTGTGGCTCGTGAGAGAAAAAGAAGGAGAAAAAGGAAGAAAAGAAAAGAGGAAAGAACGACACGCAAAATGAGACAACTGTGCATCCTCAAATCGGACTCCACATTGGTCCCAAATCACAAACAGGTGCACAGAAAACCAACCACAATCTCACACAACCAAGAAACAACAGATTATCCTTTAATAAACCATTATACAATATTACAAATAATTACATGGTTTATAATAAAAATGGATAATCAGGCCCAGATGTCACAAAAGTACAGTTGGAGGTTTGGTTCGCAGATCATGCGGTGTTCATAGAAGATAATGAATTCATCAAAGCCTCCTTTTCAAACCCTGAAGCAAGAGTATCTAACCATTGATTCATTAGTCCAATGACATCCAAAATAATAAGAAAATAAGGCTTAGAAGAGCCACGGAAAATTCTTCAATTTCTTTCTTTCCAAGTTAACCAGAGGATAACTTGAAGCAAAACATACCAACCACGGTTATTTAAAGAAAATCCAAGAGCAGGTTTATGAAGAAACAAGTCATGCATACTATAATAACCAGGGTATAAATGTGAAGGAATGAAAAAGTACCATATCTGGCTAATGTAATTACAGTTCAGAAATAAATGATTATTGGATTCAATGTGCAAGTCACAAAAAATACAGTTTAGAAAGCCAGTCCAACCTCTTTTGGCCAAATTTTCTTTAGTCAGATTTTTGTTGTGAAGTACCAGCCAAGAGAAAAGTTTGACCTTCAGCGGAACCCAGCTCTACCAAATATGCTCAGAGAAAGTGAATCTAAATCCACCATCGTTTAATACATTGTAGCGGGACTTAACAGTAAAAAAAGAAGTGGGGGAAGACGTCTAGGAGAGGCTGTCCTCCTCCTCCCCCAAATGGGTAGAGTGGATGATAGACACCAACGAATCAAATTGTGATTGCAAAGTATGACAATCACGCAGTTGAACTTTAGAGTGATCAATCAACTTGCTTAAATCCTCTCCGAATAACTCCCATATGGATTTTATAGAAGCTTTCCTCCATTTACTGACAGAGTAGAGTTCAGGGAAAAGATGTTTTACTTTTGTTCCATTCTACCAATTATGTTCTCAAAATAACGTATCTTCCCCATTCCACAAATGGTGTATCGAGAAACAATGAAGAATATTAAAACAACGTTTAAGACAAAGTCACAGAAGGGAGCAATAGTTTGTGAAAGTATTTAATAGAGCACTAGGCCAAAGGGAATTAAGGTATCTGGCATTTAGTAATTCTTTCCATTTTACATGACAATTTCGTGAGAATAATTGCCATAAAAGCTTAGTTTTGAATGCTAAGTTAAAATTACTGAGGTTAATAATCCCCCAGCCTTTACGCTACTTAGATCTACAAAGAGAAGTCCACTTGACTAAATACACCTCCTTTAGAAAAGTAGAGTCAGATTTCTATAGAAAGTTACTCCTAATCCTGTCAATATCTTTCTCTACCTTTCCAGGCATGTGTAGTATCAACTATCAAGAGATCCATTTAGACGTGCATGTTTCAAGCTGTTACTCCAAGAACCTCTGTCCATCTTGCCGGGGATGTTAGAGTATAATTCATTAATGTCTTATCCACGTGTCATTAACTATCTTTGGCATGTCCAGGTGGCAGTAACCTTTCTCTCCTATAAATATCTATATATGTACATTGTATTAACGCGGGGAAAAACCAATACGAAATTGATAGTGCATCATTTGTCTGGTTCTTTCCATCTCTCCTTGTTGTTTCTATTTTCTCATACCTATGATATAAATCCTCTAGTAAAGTCATATAAAACATGCACAATGTTTTTCACTTTGCCTTTGTTCTTCACTCTTCGAAACTAAAATTTTCTATTAATCAAGGCTTACACTTTTCCTTTGCTTGTTCTTCTGTTCTTCGAGTATATTGTGATATGTATTATGTAAGTGAAAGTATTGATCATCGTTCAAATTATTTTTCTTAGTGATTCTCTAATTTCCTGGAACGGCAAAAGGCAAAATGTTGTTTGGTATTCATCAATTGTATATTAATTCATGATACAACTGAACTTATTTAACTCCGATTATTTCTTTAGGATATGAAGATTACTATTATTGATAACACTACACTTTTTCCTGATAGCAACAATGCAATGCATTTGACAATGACTCATTGTCAAAGTACTTGGGAGAACTTTAAACTCACCACAAGTCCCAGGTTCGTATCCTGGAACATTCACTTCTTACTATCTCAACCGTTAACAAAAAAAAACAATGCAATGCATTTAGCATACAATAATGTTTTTAACGAACGGACAAAACATATTGATGTGGATTGTCATTATTTTATCCATGTTCATATACAATGAGAGACAATTATCCTTAAACATCTAGCTTCCATAGATGAAGTAGCCAATCTCTTCACCAAGTCTCATCATTCGTTTCAAAATTCTTAAATCCAAATTTCTTATGCTTCCTAAAGTCTCTTCAATTTGAGGAGAGGTGTTAAATTACTAACTGTCACTCTTAATAGAAATAATTATGCTATCATTAGCTTACATCTATAACAGGAATCATTAGACTGTCATTAGCATGAATATGATTTCATTTATTGTGTATACCTTTCTATTATGTATGTATAGGGGTGAATCCTCTTGCAATAGACACAGGAAGAAAAAAAAACCTGCTTTTCCAACAAACAACAATCACGAGAAATAAAAATTGTACAGATAGAAACGACTTGCTAAAATGCACCCATAACCTTGCCGATTTGCTAAAAACCCACATTATTCAGGTCTCTCATTCAGGGGGGGGACGTCAGTGAATCGACTAAAGAAAGAGACGACGAATTTGACATTCTAAAATCTTATTGTTGCGATTTCCTGGGAAGTGGGAACCTCGGGCTCATCCAAAGGTTGTTTACGCATTAAGGGTGTGCCATTCGTCAATTGTCGAAATCCTCCTCGGCAATTCCAGACTAAGACACGCATCATGCAAGTCGTCAAAATTCACAAAACGACCAACCTGCTACGAATCGGCAAGGCGAGGATGCTCTTCGGATTCCAATTTCATGCAACCATGAAGATGCTGAACCATCAAGTATATATCTCTAGAGTTCGGATGAGAACCATCGCCTGCAAGAAACCTGTGTGTTTTCTGTTCTAAATGCACCAAACTGTAACCACTCACGACCTTCGCACCCTTCTCCCTCATTGCCAATCTCATCCTTGCCTTCTCTTCGCTTGACCGATCACCGGTCGCGAAGACGCGTGACGCGAGGAGATAGCTAGAGGAGCTCAAAGGTTCCAGCTCAATTACACGCGATGCAGCTCGTCGCACGACTTCAGGGTCTGCTCGACTTCTACAAGCACTCAGCAGAGCACCCCAAGCACTAGCAGAAACCTCGACTCCCTTCGGCAACTTCTCGATCAATTCCATCGCGCCTTTGAGGTCCCCGGCTCTTCCCAACATGTCGATGATGCAAGAATAGTGCTCCTCATTTGGTCCGAGAGAGGGATCGGTCAACATGTCCTGGAAGAAGGAGAGCCCTTCCTCCACTAGTCCTCCATGGCTACATGCTGTAAGAACAGAGAGCATGGTTATCTTATTGGGCTTGACATTCATGGATTGCATCTCACGGAACAAAGCAACTGCCTCCGTTGCGCGTCCATTCATACCATACGCCCCTATCATTGCACTCCACGTCACCACATTCTTATCGGGCATCTCGTTGAAAACTTTCCTCGACAAGCTTAGCTCCCCGCACTTCCCGTACATGGCCAAAAGGGAAGTGCAGATTTCCAGTTTGTTCGCCAAGTGATTCCTAAAAGCTACACCATGTGCACTCATTGCTAGTTTCAGGCATGCTGAAAGAGTACAAGCTTCTACAAGACTCAAAATGGTTGCAGCATTGGGCTTTTCTTTAGCCAACAGCATCTCTACAAAGATGCTGATTGCTTCATCAGGCATGCCACAGTGGCTATACCCGGCAATCATCGTGCTCCAGGTGATCAAGTTTCTTTTTGCCATCCTCTTAAACACCTTGGTGGACAGTCCAGCAAGGCCACATTTTGCATAAGCGTCCACTAGAGTGTTGGCTACCAGAAGGTTTGACATGTCGGACCTCCGAACAATCACGCCGTGAAGACACTTGCACCACATTGACTGCCCGAGGCTTTTCGATAACTGCAAGACATTCACGACAGTCACATCGTCAGCGGTAATCCTCGATGCTTTCATCGACTGGAATAGACCGATGGCATCTGCATATCGACCATCGTGTATCAAGCCAGACAACATGGTATTCCAGGTGACCACGTTCCTCTCAGACATCTCGTAGAACACTGCGTGAGCTGAATCGACATCAGAACACTTCGAGTACATATCAACAAGAGAATTGCTCACAAAAACATCAGCCTCAAATCCTCTGAGCACCACATGACCATGGACAGCCCGTCCTTGCACGACGTCTTCGGCTGCACCACATGCTTGAAGAACCCCAACCATTGTGAGCCCATCAAGACAACAACTTCGAACCACAGACATCATCTCCTTGAACAACCTGAACGCAGCAACAGCTTCCCCACTCTTCGCGTACACACTGAGCATCAAGCTCCAGGAGATCACATCTCTCTCAACCATTTCCTCGAACAGAACCTCCGCGCACTTGACATCGTAAAATCTAGCGTACATGCAGAGCAATGAATTCTGGACGGACAGCTCACCAAAACACCCACCTCTTACTACCAAACCATGAATACAGTGTCCAGTTTTATAAGCTTCCAGTCTCCAGCACGCCTGAAGAACAAGGACGAGGGTAGACACGTTAGGTTCGAAACCACAACTCCTGCCTTCCACAAACGACCTTAGTCCATTCCCGTGTGCTCCATGATCCAGGAATCCATGGATCACCACATTCCATGAGACGGAATCTCTGCTTGCCATGCAGCGGAAAATGTTCAGAGCAGAGCCCGTCATGTCACATTTGATGTAAAAGCTCATGATAGAATTGGATATACTGGTGTACGCCCCAAACCCCTTCTTTGCCACAGCTGCATGGAAGGAGCTGCCCTGTCTCAGGTCCTTAAGACCAGCACATCTTTTGAGGATGGTGGGGATGGTGTCTGCGTCGAGAAATGGAGCTGCTCCTCCTTTCGTGTCGTGGAGATGGCGGAGGTGGTGCTGGCATTGCTTCATGGATCCAATAAGGGTTGGCACAGGAAGTCGCATATGAGAGAAGCTGTACAGGGTACCTGATTCTGTGCGAGATATTTAAACATGAGTAAAGTAGTTTGTCACATCAAAAGATCGTAGGCGTTTCAATAACAATTCAAGCGTCATCACAAGTAAATATATAGTGCGAAATATACAAGTGTAGAAAGCCATTGTTGGCTGTTGATAAATAACAAAATAAACAACAGGCAGGGTGAATCGTGACACAACACATATAGGTCACTTTCCTGCAGTGTTCCGCTATCTTCCGGGTCATCTCTGAGGTTATCTTGTATTCTTTCTAAACATTGTTTTAGCAAAAGATGGGGCCGCATTGGAGAGGAAGAAGAGCGATCGGATGAGCCACATTTGACATCTAAGAATGGTTGACGTGGCAAAGTTGGAGGTGTGGATTATCAAACATCACATAATTGGTCCAGTATTTCTTGTACTTGACGAAGGCAAGATCCAGCCATGGCTTGTAATTCCCATTGTAGTGGATTACACCAGCCTCATCAATCTTTGATGTATCAATAGCCGGGTCATAACCAAGTCCCAAAACGTGCCAACTTCGTTCAAGTGGATAGGTGAGGTTGTAGAAAGTTATCAGCCCGGGAGGCAAGGATCCAAGCTTCCACAGTTGCCGGTCCTCATTCTGCTTGAGAAGGAAGAGATTAACAAATGATTGGATAATTACTCAAAAGAAAGGATTCAATGGGCAAAAATACCTGCAGTAGCAAATAGTACAACTCTCAACTATAAAGCATCACTAGGGGTTCAGCTATATAGTGAGGGAGAATGCCATTTATGGTTTTTAGCTAGACGTATTTTGCACCCTCACAATATGAATGTTCCATGATAAGGTTCTGAAGACAAGGATCTAGAGAAGGCAAAACTGGAAGATAAAGGTAAAGATCTAAAAGGAGCCTTTGAAATCCTCGTAGAAGAAACTTCAAGGCTTCACACTCGGATAACATGTGCCCTAGCAGGATGCTGCTAGACCATGCTGCTCAACTTCCTCGTATGAATTGTAGTTTAATCAGTCTACCTCTAACAATGAATAGTTTGATAACATTATTTGAATAAATTAATTATGAGCATAGGAGCAGCATTGAGAAGAAAATAGGAACAAAACATCTACTTTATTTCACATGTATGTGATTGCGTATGGCTAATGAAAGGATAAAGTTTTCCTGACATGCAGAAAAGAAACTGAAATTCATTGAGGAAAAAAATGCTTTACTTGGTTATAATTCAACATTGTGCATAACAAAAGCGAAACACCTTTTTTTTCACAATGCTACAATAAGTCAAAATCTTGCAATTAATATGCAGGTTAACATTAGAAACAAGGAGATGGCAAAATAGTCTTCTTACCAAGTCTTGCCAATAGTGGTATATACCAGTGATGTTTCGCTTCTTCCATTCCCTCAAGTCAAAGATATTCATCCCATACGCCCATCCACAGGCTCGTGGATCAAAATTCTGAGAGATCTTTGGATTAGAGAAATTTAGATAAGTCTCGAACCGATGAAAACTTTCTTTACAGGTCTCCACTGCACCATTCACCATTCCTTTCATGTCAATAGACCATAGAGGAGTCAAATCCTTCTGAACAACTACATCATCATCCAAAAATAGTATCTTATCCAACTTTGGGTATATTTCTGGCATGTAGAACCTTAAGTGGTTGAGCATAGACAAATACTTTGGATTTCTGTACTTCAGGTTGTCATTCCCTGCAGACAAGGATGATGGATGGTTCATTTTGAAATAATACTCCTTGAGCCTTGCAGATTCAAGTTGGCGTAAGACTGAGCAATAAGAGGAATTCAACCATTTGAAATCATCAATATTTTCAACATGAATTGTTGCACCAGGAGGACGATGAACTAAAAACCACATCCTCATAGCCGCAAAGTTGAGGCCATCGGTGACTATGTGGAATACATGTTTCTCTGGCTGTATGGCATTTTTTATGGTAGAATTGACCACCACAGATGTGGCAAGCACGTTATCAGAGAATATTGCATAATGGAAGAGGGCAGGATCTTCAAGCTTTTCAATATTAGGTAATACAAGATGGTTGTACTGATTCAAATAATAGTCTGTTGTGAGTTGCAGAGGGAGGCAGTGCAGAGGTTTAGGAACAGTCTTTGCAGCAAGCTGGACTAAAAATGTGCTTCTCTGTTTTTGTGCATTCACACTCTCTTCAGCATGCTGAACCATAGCCCTCATCTTCCTTGCCACTGCATCCGAGTCATACAGCTTGTCTTTGGACAATGATAAAATATGACCCATTGCTTTTGCTTGTTCAATAGCACTAATGGCAGGAGATGAAAAGTTCTGCATTAGCATAGAATTCCAGATATAATTTGACAAAATTGAAATAGTTGAGACTTGAGAATGTACCCTAGCTGTAGTTCAGCATCAAAATTTGCTTCCCTAATAACATGTTGACTTTCTTTGATATGTTTCATCAAAGAATCATGGAGTTCGTTTTCTTGTGATGAACGGGCAATTCCAGCATATACTTTTGCCATTATGATCTGATCTTTAATAAGTTTCAAAGTGGAATCAGAATTTGGATTTTCAAATTCTCTCCTCCATATGCTGTTCTTTCCCTTGATGGTGGAGTCAAACTGCTTGGAACGTTCAATAGCTGCTGCTTCCAGCTGCTCTTGAGTGATGAATTTCTGCTGTATCAGCTCAGCAGTTCGTAGTTCCCTCCTTTTCTTCCTCAGTTGCTGCAGTGGAGATAAATTTGAGTTCATTTTACCAAACAACATGTGACTTAACGTAAATGAATTTTGGTACTAAAATCTAATTTCTACCTTTCTTTGAAGCTTCACTGGATTAATAAGTTCAGTACGTAAATATGCATCAGTTGATGATTGATTACTTTGCTCTAGGTAAGTCCTATATTCCTCAGATGATGCTCCATTTCCCTGGAATTAAAGCAAGACAATAACAATATGATGTCATTTTTGTGTTCAATCCTTAAAAGGTTGCCTTTGTCTATCTAAATTCAATTACATAGACATAAATATTGTTACATTTACCTTTTTTGGATTATTTAATGCTTTCACAATATAACAGCAGGAAAAGTTTCTTGTTTATAACAGTTTCCAGTTACAGCATACTTTGACAAATCATTTTGGTAAAGAGGGAAAAGTACCGTATGATTCTTTTGACCCTCTTGATTATTAGAATCTGGACTCTCCCAGATCCATGAAGCAGACAGGTCCTTTGATTTCATTCTACGTGTACGAATGGCACCAGAAGCATCAGTATATGTTGCAGTTATGTCAACATCCTGCCCAAGAAAGAATGTGCATCAATTTACTTTGCATCATGTGCAAATCAATTTCAGTTGACATAAGTTAAAACTTGGAACAGCTGAACTATTATCTTTATAAGAAAAGGATTATGTCTCTGTCCAGCAACATAATCATATTACAACTGAATACGGAATAAGCATATTAGGTGGTATTGATTTTTCATAAGAGTTTAAATTTATCCCTTTTTCTATGAGAATTCATTACTGTTTTATTTACTTCCATTTTATAGTTGTCTACATCTCAAGTAAATTCATTTGACAATATTTCACATTTTGTCTAAATTATGTCACCATGACAACTAATGAAGTCCTTCATTTCTTATTTTACCACAGTCTGAAGGAAAAATTTGAGAAAAAATGATAAGATTGTTAATGTCAAGAAAACATCATATACACAACATAGATTTTAATTGAATTCAAATCTTAATAAACTTTTTATACTTCGTATTTCGAATGTTCTTTTTTAAGATTTAGAGTGAATAGCCATTGATTAGATACCATAAAAAATTTCACTTACAAATAAACCCTTAATTCATAAACTTAGGAACTATAGTGCTTTTCATTCTTATATCATCCTTCTAGTCTTTAGCAACTAGATAAACAATTTGAACATGAGGCTACCCATAAATAATCACCTGTGCATTCCAAGTGTGTGAGAGAATTCAAACAAACACCCTATCCTAATTTTAATATTGTAGCTTCTTAAGTTCTTTCATCTTGTCCATCATAATTTCAATTAAATACCTATAATATATATAATCAGCAGTTGTTGATGGTTCTTGATTTTAAACTAAACTATTAAATATTTATTAAAATAAATCTACCTTATCTTCTCTCTAGTATCACTCCACCAGTACTTTGTGATTTCTTATTTAATGCATTAAAAAATGATCATTCATCAGGAATTCTAATATGTTTTGTGATTATTCAATGACAATGTGAGAGATTCCATCCTGCTTTTCCATTTCAACTGCAGCTTAAAAATTTTCACTCAAAAGAAATTCCCTGTTTATGTGAGTAGACCCAGAATCCAGATGATACAATCAACCTATATGAATTGTTGAATAATCACGAGAAATTATGATTTCACAACTTTAAGAGTCATGGAACATTAAAGTTATTTTAATTTAAACTACAATTCTGAGATAGCACAAGCACAATGTGGTACAGTGATGTGACAACCTAAATTAAGGAAAAAGGCAACTTACATGGGTGCAAGATCTGGTTAGAAAGATTTTCAGGACCTCATTTATTAAAAGAGGGAAAGAAATCGGCAAAAAAAACCCAGAAAAAGTCATATATAAACACTGAAGAAAAATTACTGATGGAAAGAATTGTAGACCTTTTTCTCATTGCATCCAGCACAGCCCTGCAGTTGCAAGTCACCTCTGTAAGTCTTTCTTTGTCTTGCAAACACAATAGAAATCATAGAACCAAATCAATAAAACAATACAAGACACAGGTCATGACTCATGACATGAAAAGATGCTGTTGTATGGATCACTTGAAGCGCAAAAGGTTGATTTGAATGTGAGTAATATTAGCCAAGTAGTCTATATGATAAAGCCATCAGTAGTAAGTCTTCCACACCTATTTCTAAAAAAATACTTGGTGTTACATAACTAATATTATTTTTTCAGGTGAGAGTGTTGAATGGCTATCCCCAGCATCAGGATATCAACTCAGGGCAAAAGTCAACTATCTCAGGCGTGATAATCACTAGTCCAGAAAAGATTAACTTACTTCACATGAAGGATGCAGAAGCCTTTATAAATCAAATGAACAGATTACCTACCAGTATTATCATTATGTGATCACCTACTTTATTATCATTAATATGTATCATATATAACTTACATCATTGGCATCCTCATCATTGTAATTGAATCTGAGTCTGATGTTTCTGACAGTACCATATACAGAAGAAAAATGGCCTGCAAATATAGACGAAGAGAATAAATCAATGTTCTGTTCTGTTCTGTTTGTGGATTAAAGAATAGATATACAAAAACAGCTGAATTAACTATGAAGTGAGAATCTAGCCTGACTAGTAACTCATATAGGAAAACAGAGAAAAAAAAGGTAGATAGAATAGCAAGCTACACACAATTGTTATTGCCATGACATGGGAAATTTATCGAGCAGCTAGCTATGGATCGAGAATAAAGTGCCGATTAGTGTGAAAGCTATATCTAATACTGTTCACTTCCCGTTTTTAAATGTTTCTCAAGGAACATGTTGATGAATAGAAAAGAATGAAATAGTCACGTCAAGAAAGATTTAGTGAACAGAAAGATTATACCACAAGTGCACGAGCATCACAAGTGCACAAACATGAATAATCCCATAGACATGCAAGGAAGCCTTGTAACATTTATTAGATTATCATACAATGCATCAGTCTTCTACCAAGGCTTTGGGTAGCAAAATATTTTCAAGCCCAAATGTGATTAGTAGTAATGCTAGTATCACCTAGAAAAAAAATTTAAAAAGCTGGGGAATGTGATACAATTTAATAACAAATTGTGGAGTGTACAAATGACTGTGTTTCTCTCCAAAAAAAATGCCACACAAAGCTTGAAGGCAGTAAGTCAACTGCTTCAGCGCAGTTGGCCAGGGGAGTGCGGCACGCCCCTCCCCCCCAGGTGTTCGAACTCGGGGAAAGACTAGGGGGAAATAATCCCCCCACCACAAAAAAAACTTGAAGGCAGGAGAGTGACCTTAATTCCTCAAGTATCTGACTAACATTCTCCGAAAAACAAAATTCCATGTGATCTAAGAAAAATCCTTCCTAAGAACACAGTAGTTATCCAATCCGCTGTCCATGCTGTGGATGAGTATTCAACAAATAGGAGAAATCAAGGAAAACAACCGAACGAACACAGCTGCATCCAGCCCATGTCGAACGCTACAGCGGACCTCGTCAGTTGTACTTCAGTATTCCATTAGAAACCCACCATCCTCCAACTTATGATCACTCAATAAGCACCGAAATCACAGTGCACACATAATGCGATCCTCAGCCCATCGAAGCGTGCCAAGGTCAGACCCACTTGGGACGAGTCCAACCGTCGGCTGATCGACCAAAACGCAAAATTCCAAAGCAAGGATTTCGAAATCAAACAACAACACCCGTCACTTCCAGCAACCTTGGCCGGCCGACATCCATTGACAAATCATCGATCGCGTTGAAACATTGTCAGTCAAGGAATGAAAACAAGGTTGGAGAAAGGAGAGATGAACGGAATCGAAAGACATCTTGAGGAGGATGGATTCCTTACCGGCAGAGAGCAGAGGAGCAGGAGAACCCTGCGTCTGGTGATTCCTCTCGAGCAGAATTCCATGGAAGCGCGGAAAGCGAGAGAGAGAGGCGGGGTGTGTTGGTTTGGGAGGAAATGGAATTTGAGATTTAAAGCAGTCCACTGCGAGAGGCACACATCGAGATCGCCGCTGACAAGACGAGCGAGAGGCCGGGTGCAGCTTCAACGTAAAATCAACATTTAGTTCTTTCTTTCTTAAAAAATATATATTAGGTCCCATTCTTTTTCCTTTTTTTTTTTATACAAAGTAAATTTATGGTCGGAATTCAACTACCAAATACGGAAAGGAATCGTGAAACCAACGGATCTTACTAGTCAATTCAACTACTTCAATTGATTTTTCATGTATTAATTCTGGAAGTCAAACGTATCACTTCATGATTGATGTCGACTTTGTTATATGTATAATTCTCTTGACTGAAGTTATGGTTACACTACTTGTCGACTTCAGACTTATGTTTGAGTTCCATGGGAAAGGAATTTAGAGGTTAACGTTAAGGATCTATTTGAAGTTGAGAAACAGTTTTGCTGTGGGGAATACAGACATCAGGGCGTCTCTCTCTCTTCCGTCGCATCCCTCTCTGCTCTCGCCTTTGTCCAATCTCTAGGCGTCCCTCCCTCTGCTGTCGCGTCCCTCCCCCCTCCGCGGTCCTCCCTCTTCCGTCGTCTTGCTTTCTTGCATCGCCGCGTCCCTCCCTCCAAGCTTCAGGCCTTCGAAGAGTGGGGAGTGGGAATCAAGGCCAGTAGCCCTTGTCGACGGGGATGGGAGTGGCTGAATCGACGGAGTCGTTCGGGAAGGTTCTTTGGGACTTCCGGTCTAGAGATCGAGCCGTCGTGCGTCGAGGATGGCCGCAGGGAGACGGTGCTCCGACACGATAAATCATAGATCAACTTCTCGCTATCGCCACTTCTATAATGGGGAGAAAGCCTCGCAGGTATGCATCCCTCTGCCTGCTCCTCTCGAATAGGCAGTCTTCCCTTCTGTATCGGTTTCTCGTCGACGTCGGCGACCGATTTCTCATTATCGTCACTTCCATAATAGGAAAAAAAGAACAACTACTAATACTACAAATCAGAAGCACGCAGAAGAAGACGAATAAAGAGAAGAAAGAGGATGTCTTCGTTAACTCCTTACCGTTTGATCCGTCGTGAAAGAATCAAGAAGGAAACCACGAAGAAGAAGGAGGAGGATGAAGAAAGAAAGAGAGGCATTTCTATTAAGATTCTAACCGTTTATACTATTTTTGACTTTTATATTCTAAAAATAAATATAAACCGTTTTTTTTTTTCACAAACATCATTTAAAAAAATAGGACATTGGAAACCTTGTCCTAATAAATATCTGACTCAACTTTTATATTACGAAAAGGACATTGGAAAAAAATGTCAAATACATCATGTACCGCTAAGGAGTACATATGTAGGTGAATTTGCCACGTCGGTGGCCTTGAGGAACTTAAAAACATGAAATTTAAGTCTAGCATTAAACTGATAATTCTTACACAGAAATAATCCAGATGCCTGTTTTTTTCCTTAAAAATCACGATAAGGATGATGATGATGTGTGGCATTTTGATTTTTTTTCCATTTTTTTAAAATTCGATGGAAAAGAGGACGGTAAGATGCTATTGTCGTTGACCCTAACAAACTGTGGATTTTTTTGGCATTCGGTCCACACATCCTAGGGGTGGTAGTTAAGACATGAGACCCCTGCAACGGTGAACCATTGACTAAAATTGGTACAAACTGATCAAAATATCAGCGTAAAGTGGTCGCCAACCAGATCCTCACAATTTCCTCATCTCCCCAAACTTCCTGGTTGATGACATGGTTTGCACATTAACTTGCATTAATTATAGTTACATGACATTTGAAGAAGAAAGAAGGCATTAGGAGGGTGAGGTTTTGACTTTTATAAAGAGCAGGTCCTAGTCATCGTCTCCTATTGGTAAACCCCATTTTTGTACATGATGCAACAACTTGCATTAAATTTAGTTTTGCTCCGCAAATCAGTTGTACCTTGGTCGGCAAAAAAAAATCGTAGAAAATGACTGTGCTCCAATTTCTAATGTACAATTTGAATCGAAGTAAGAAAAAATTACATATATGGTCGCTGTCTTCCGTGGGAAGGAGATTTCAGGAAAAACCCTGCACATGGACAATTCCCATTTCTTGAGAAGGAAATAATCGAACGGATAGATTTTTCCACGGTACGCAATTGCTGTCACACCATGACATGACGATGATGGATGTAGCTGACAAGTATTTAATGAGGTCGGGAACATGATAAGGTTCAATTGTAGACCGTTAGATGGATATTATTCACCCAATGATAATGATTGAAATGACTTTCGAACAATAAAAATTCCAAATTTTCGTTTGACATCACGCTCTTTCCACACACTACAACAGCGCGCCACACCATCCGTTATTATTACTGGAACTCCATCGTTAATCTACATGTATCACCAAATCCAACATCGCCGCCACCTAGTTGTCGTTGTTGTCCTTTGTTGAGTATCCGACACCATTGCCGTTGTTGCATCACCACCACCATCATCTTTTGTTCAGAATCAGACACAACGGTCGACTTTGCTGTTGCTGTTGCTATCCTTTTTTATTTTCTTTTCCTGAATCATAACTATTATATAAATTATTGTACTTTGTCGGATGCTTTTTCCTGTCAACATTGTAGATTTCATTTCACGTTGATGTGCATTCCTATTGTTGTTGTTGTTTTTTAATTAATTGGATTTTTGTTTTTTTTTTCTGAGACTTAAAGAAAAGAAATGAAATAAAAAAAATTTAAAACTGAACTATAGTTACTTATCTAAAGTAGCATATAGAAACGCTTTTTTACACCGATTTATTGTGTTAAATACTTATTATCTAATAATCGTTTTCCAAACGAGTTAGTTTATCAATTTTTTTCAAAAAAATTGACTATAGTTTTTTAATTCATTTTAAGTTCTTGAGATAGCTTTAGAAAGGTTAATAGGTGTTATCTTTTTGAAAAACTATGAATATTAATTATAATTTTTCTACATTAGTTTTTCCAATGATATCTTTAAAAGTTGATTTTAATTATAACATGAACTAAGTCAACGACGACGGCAGTGGTGGTGATTGACGATGGAAGCAGTGGTAGGCAACGATAGCGATAGTGGCCAATAACGACGGTGATGGCTAATGGCAATGGTGGTGGTGGCCGACAACGATAATGGTGTTGACCGACGGCAACGGTGGTGTTGGGCGACAGTTGTGGTGGTGGTCGGCGGTAGTTGTGGTATTGGCTGTAGGTGACGGTAGTGGTGGTAGTCGACGGTAACGGTGGTGGTGGGCTGACATCGACGGTGATGACCGACGATTGTGATGGTAATGGCCAACGACGATGATGGTGGTAGCCGATGATAACGATGATGGTAGGCTATGGTGGTGATGATAGTAGTCAACAACGGTGGTTGACAGCAGCAACGACGGTAGTGATGGCCGACAGCGGTAATGGTGGTGGCCAAATGCAAATGATCATGTATGTTAGTTAGGTCTAAGATGGATGTATGTCATGTGCTATGCTGATGTGAATGAAGTACAAGGGGGAATGATATGACCTAAGCATGCTCAGAAACGCTGTGTGAATCCTGAACCATCGGTCAAAAGGATCTGACATAGTAATCGTCATCGCCCCTAAATGCAAGTATGTCATGACGCATGATGTAAATTGCATGGTGCATGAGGAGGATTTGGGGCAAGGTTGTATAGTGATATGAATGTATGTGATTAAATGTAAAGTGTTAGGAGTGAGCAATGTAGTGTATCGTGCACGATAGTATAAGTCATAAGCATGATTATTGTAGATGCAAGTGCATGTGCCTGGATGCATGGATATGCAGTGGAAATGGATGGGATAAGCGGGTAAGGGCTCAGGCCGATTGCCTGTTCTGTCCCTGGCAAACCCGCGCATGTCCACTGCGCAAGCCTGTCGCACAATTGGGGCGCGCCTGCCAGTCACAGAACAGGACAGCGAACCAGTGACCTTTGCCCTACTCTAGGGTGAAACATGGCAATGCAAATGACTAAATGGATGCATGGAGACCTAGGCGGGACTACCATGAATATATGCATGCTATGAATTAGGTCCTAGGGTGTGTGAATATGGGGTGGTGGAATGAATGAGGTGGATGGTGCCAGAGCTCAGCTCGACGGCTTGTTCTGTCCTTGGCGGAACTGCGCATGTCGCATGTGCAGCCACGATGCGCCTGCCGGAGATAGAACAGAGCTGCAAGCTTTGCCGACTTGCATACCCACATGCGATGGTGCAAAAATGTCACACTATGCATCGGAAGCTAAAGGGGAGGTCTGGGAACATTCCTATATGCTTGGATGCAAGAATGATTGAGTGGATTCTTTCACCCACCTGTGCCACCGGAGGTGATTTCCGACGTCGCCGGAGGTGGAGAAGATGACGAAAATGGCATGATGATATGAGATGCAATCATGTAAGGAATGGCATGACAGAGATGTTGGATGAAAAACAAGAATGAAAATGGGTTTATATAGTAAAGGGGAAGATTACCTGTGTGGTGGGTTGTCCTCTCTGGCGGCGGCTTGCGGCGACGTTCTCCAGGCTGTCGACGCTTAGCGGTCACAGAGGCGGGCTCGGAGGGGTGTGGTGATGTTGGTGAAGCGTTTGTTGAAAAAATCTATAAGTATATTTTGATGATAACAAATGACATGTGATTAATTATTAATAATCACTTAAGAAAATATGAAATACTCAAGCATTGAATATGAAAATCATTTACAAAGGTATAATATTCATTTATGTATAATCTTAATGTGAATGGACTGATATGCAAAGTTAGAAGCTATTTGTAGCTTATATGCAAATCGGCATACCGAATCAGGGTATATCAGTACATCAATCGGAGCACCGAAATTCAAAGGAATTAAAGCTACAAGAAAAACGGTCGACCGATTATTTTCGGCATACCGTTTCAGGGAATTTCGGCAGATCAAACGGCACACCAAAGATTCAAGGACCTAAGGAGCAAATGATTTTTCGGCAGACCGAAAATCTTCCGGCATACCGATTTGTCCCGACCGTTGTAGATTTCGGTCGACCGGTCAATTTCGGCATACCGAATCTTCTGTCAGTAAATTGCAGATTTACTAGTCGTTAGACTCAATTAGGTAAACTTGTATCATTATAACTAGAGGTCCATATGTAGCTCTAAACTCACCCATTCCTTCATTGTGCTATATTATATTGAGTGATTCAAGTGAGTTGTAATATTCGATCAAAGCTTTGCTTTAAGCTCCAAGTGCTCCAACATTCATTCAAGTCAAGCAAGAGCAAAGATCCAAGTGCTCA
>JAMKQA010013764.1:0-15880 GCA_024699735.1 Posidonia australis
ATTAGGGTCTTTATTAGGGTTTTGTTGGATTTTAGGTGGATTTTAGCTGGATTAAGTGTTTTATTTGTTTTTCAGTGGATTTTAAGTTGGATTAAGTGTTTTATTGGGTCAGGTGGGCTAGTGTGGGTCTGATTGGGACTTGTATGGGCTATGATGTTGGTGGTCGCGACCAGAGCATCAATCGGAGGAGCCTGCTGACAAGTGACTTCAAAATCGAGGTGTCTACAATATATATATATATAGAGTTATTATATTAAATACCACTACGTACTTGATGCCATAAACATAGTCATAAATGCCATTAAAATACTGTAAAATCCACTGATAATCTCCTAAAACCATCCCAAACATCCCCACACCAAAACCTATACTATCATGCTCCTAACATTATTCTAAGAATAAAAAGGATGAGATATAAGGGTATGTATCTGTAATGCCCCACATTTTCCATAATAATTTAAAACAATTTAAACTACGTGAAAATTAAAGCTAAACAGAAGATATTAAACTACTAGGAACCTGTGTGTACTGCTACGAGACTCTGATCTATATACACTATGCTAAACCTTCTACGCGCCTTCAACTACAACCCAAAAACACGAGGAAAACGCATGAGTGACAAAAGTCACCCAGCACGTACCCCACGAAAAACGGTGGAAAACAAAACCATAATTAATTTTTCTTTTAAATTCATTTCGCAAACCATTTCCTCTAAAATCCCACAAACCCGGCCCACACCGGCCAAAACCACAGCCGGGGCTTTACTAGCCCAAAACCACAAGCAAAGGCTCTCAATGGCCAAAACAATACACAGTTAGTTAGGAAGCTTGGCGCCAAGCAACCAAACTCTGGCTACAAGCAGTCCACCGAAGAGCCACTAACGGCGTCTGCACTGTCACAACGCGCCACCTTGTGGAAGAGCCACGTTGTCCTGCGATTCTCCTACCTGGAGAATCCTCACAGAGCCAATCCCTCCTTAGGAAGGCTGTCCTGTCTCTCAGAACGTTATCAGCTACGGGGCACATGTCCCACCCACACTGGCCACCACAGGGTACACCTCCTCACTGCGTCCTCCACACACGATGCTTAGGAGGGAGTGTCATACCTCCACACCCGACAACACCCGAACCTCAATGCTCACAGCGACAGCAGGAGTATCATACCTCCTCATCATGCCACAAAATACCTCAACCCGCGGACCACAACCTTAGCCTTGAGATGACAGTCAAGAAGTCTCATACCTCCAAGACTCGACGCCCCTCATCTCAGGTATCTCGGCCCTCGACCTCGACTAGGGAGTCGTGCCCGACCACCTGAGAATGTCGTCACATTCCCTAGTCCCAACAACACGGTCCCACACTATCTTGGCCCCCACACAGAAAACTAGGAAAACCATTTTCCAAAATGGGCCAACCATTTCTTTAGAAACCATTTTCGAAACCAATTTTATATCTTTGAAAACTCTTCAAAAACATCGGAAAAACGACGCATCTGGTGTCCCAAGGGACCACCATTGATAGCCCATAATCCCATCTCAATGGGACAAAACAAACCAATCCGAAAAACCATCGAAATTTAGATTTTTATAACATTTTGGGCCCTAATTCGGCATGCCGAAAAATAGGTTCGGTATGCTGAAATCCACTGATTCGGCATGCCATTCTATCTTCGGTATGCCGAAATTCACTGGATTGGTTGACCAAAAGGATTCGACAGGACGAATCTATCGGAGGACCTATACTGTTAGAAAAACGACATGTCGAACGGTTTCGGTATATCGAAATTCACTGATTCGGTATGCCGTTTCCACTTCAGTATGTTGAATTCTGCGAATCCTAGAAAACGGCCCAAAACCCTACTATTCAAAATTGCCCAATTGGGGCTGACGATCGGACCCCCAAAACCAATACCAAAAATCACACATAAAACATAAGATGTAGACCCTTGCTCCAAAATCCAACAAACAAAACCAAAAGCCATTCACCATGCATCAAGATATAAAATCACAAAGGCAAGAATTGCAAAACGACCTAAAACTCAACTACCACCATAAATATCTATAAAACCACAATAAATGCTCATAAATTCATAATAAACTCTAGGATGTAAATTTACCTAGATTTCATGCAATCCTATCAATTTCTACCATTTTCATGCTCTCTATTCATGGGTTGGAGGTTCGTACCTGCAATGTGCATTTCGGCGACCCAACTCTGGTCTCTGGCTGACTTCGGTGACACCACGCATCCACGGCCACTCGACGAGCTCAAGGATGCTACACCGTAGCTCCGCGCACCACTGCACACTGCTGCACACCACTGTCGGCCCTTGAGCACACCGAATAGAGAGGAGAACATGGGAAGGAGAGGAACAGGGGAGGGAGAGTGAGAGAAACGGGAAAGTGGGGGGTGAGTGGAGGGAGAGGGAACAAGTGAGGGAGAGGGAAAGGTGGCATGCTCGGGACGAAAAAGAATGCACGAAGAAGAAGGGAGAAGCTCTGGTCGTGCATGGCAGAGAGTCCTGGCTTAAAAAGCCATGCAGAGAGAGTAGGCGACTGCGTGCATGCAACCAGTCAGCCATGTGCACACCAACATTCCCTCAACTGCCAGCCTCGCCAACCACCACAAGGACCCAACAACCCACCACAACCAAGAGACCAACTGCAAGCCTCAACAACCAGCCCACAATGCAGGCCTCACATGGACCCACACCCAGGCCCCACACGCATAGTGCCACAATGCACAGTGCCAACCATGCACAGGGATACGCAATCAGAAGTCGGCCCACGAGGCCCAAGCCCAAAAGCACAAATCCACACAACGGGTCTCAGAACAGTAACATGCGTCCAAGGATAAATTCATTAAAATGTAAATAATTACAAAATGAATTTTACGGGTGTTACAGTATCGTTCATTGACGACGCACAAGAACCCTTGACAGCTGTCGACGATCACCTCAACACACTGCAACTCCCTCCCGCTTGGCACGATCTGCTGAAGCTTGCCTCGCCACCAGATGACGATCGAGGCACACCACCACCTCACCCGCATAGGGGACCCTCAGTCAATCTCTCTCTCTTTCCTCGCCACTTTCTCTATCTCTATCTCTCCGTCTCTCTCTCTGTCTCTCTCTTTCTCTCTCTTACTTTTCTTCCTTACTAAAAGAGGAGAAAAAGAAGAAGGCAGTGAAGTTGAGGGAGGAAGAAGAAGAAGAACAAGAAGGCAAGGAAGGCTCTAGAAGTGCTCGTCCTCTCACTCACTCACTATGCTCATAAACAGAAGTGTAGAGGAAGCCCTTTCAAAACAAGGTTGCGAGCACCCAAAATACTATCACACAACCACTTACTGCTCAAGTGGCTTGTGTAAAAGGAGATCAACTGCCCAGGCATGCCAACAAGCCACCAAGAAATCAAGACAAAACCACAAGACCTCCACAAGGGTCCACACATCACCTCAACCTCCAAAATATCAAAACACAACTCCCAAAACCAACTACCACTCCAACTCCAAAAGCAACCTACTAAATTACTTGAATAGGGCATGTGTGCCACTAATACGTGCAACAAATCTACACAGGCAATATGCATAGGAAAACACGAGAGAAACATGCAATGCCAATCAAATTCAATGGCCAAACCAAGAGACAATACCAAACACCAACTGCAGGGCTATCTAGATAAGGCCTCGCACCAGCAACACTTGCCACCAGTAACACCTGCCTCTAGTTAAAATTCGTTAAACTAGACAATCAAGGAGGCAAACGAATTTGCAGGTGTTACAAGGATAGTTCACAGTTGACTGTAAATTATTTAAATGCTTTAGAATCCTAATAAGCGAGTAAAATTTATCTACTTACTTGTTTAGATAATTAAGCATAGATCCAATATATGTAGATTAAGGTTGTTTAGGTTTAACAGGTGTATTTAGATAAAAAAATTCAAAGAGAAATAATCATCTAAGATGAGATCTAAGCTAGAAAAGCTTGTCTATTTACAAGCTGAGGAATACATCAAAGATTTTTAAAATCTTTTTTCAGCTTTGAATGCCCATTCAACGCACCACACCTAAACTGGTCCATCAAGTGATCCTAAGGTTGATTATAAATTCTAATGTTTAATCTACACCAGTAAAGGAGGGAACTTAATATTTCTATGTTCTATAGTCTTTTATTCTACCCATTATTTAAGTAGGATCTTGCTAATTTATTTTAGGCCAAACCTAAATCCTTTCTAGTGATTATCCTAATTATTTACATTCTAGAATTTCCTACAAAGTGTTGACACTAGCTAACAACACCTAAAAACACAAAAAAATTCCCCTGCTAGACCCGCACATGTGGGCTACACACACGACCCGTGCCCCTAGTTTTCTGTCAGAATTCAGACAAGTCTGAAATAGAAAGCCCAAAAATTTGCCCGAAGTAGGAACTAAGAGCGGACCTGCAAAACAACCACCAAAACTTTTTCCCAAAATATATGCTATAGGCTCTTGAGTCTACTCCAAATCCTCATAGGCAAAACCAGAATCCATTAAGTATAGCTCCGGGAATAAAATCGCAAAGCCAAGATACATAGAAAAACCAAAAACTAAACCACACACATTTATCGCCATAAATGCTACAATAAATGACCATAAATTCTCAAACAAATTCCAAGCATCCACAGGCATGCAATTCACACTATCATGACCCAATGTATCGAATTGGAAATCAAAAAAAAGCCTAAGGAGTGCGTACCTCCATCGAAGGCACAATGGCGATGAGCAACGAATGGCAGCGCACCTCCATCCTCTCCGGTCACGAGTAGCTCCTCTCCTTCCTCCTCCTCGTGGAGGTGGCACGATGATGACGACTACAATAGTCCCTCCTCCTCCTGGCCATCTCTCTCTCTCTCGTTCATCTCCCCCTCTTTGATCTGCCGCCTCCCCCCATCTCCCTCTCTCTGATCTCCCTCCTTCTCATCTCCCTGACGCGAAGAAGAAGAAGAAGAAGAAGAAGAGGAAGAAGGAGGAGGAGGGACCTGTGTGCGCGGCTAGTAGACACCAGACTATTTGCACTACGCTAAGCCAACCACATGTTGCACCTGCAAACCAAAGCCACAAGGAAAATGCATGAGTGACCAAAGTCACCCAGTACGCACCCCACGAAAACCGCAGAAAAAAAAAACCATAATCTATTTTCCTTTTAAATTCCTTTCGCAAACCATTTCCTCAAAGCCTCAGAAATCAGGCCCACACTGGCCAAAACCACAAACCAGGGCTCTACTAGCCCAAAGCCACAAGCAAAGGCCCTCAATGGCCAAAACCACACACAGTGAGTCGGGAAGCCCGGCACCAGGCAACCAAACTCTGGCCACATGTAGTCCATTGAGGAGCGAGCCCAGCGTTCTGCGCTGCCACAGTGACGACCACCCTGTGCAGGAGCGTTCACCGTCCAGCGAATCCCCTTCCTTAGGAGAACCCTTAGAAGCCATCCCCTTCCTGGGAAGGCTGTCCAGTCTCTCAGGACGCTACCAGCTACGGGGCACGTGTCCCACCCGTACTGGCCACCACAGGGTACACCTCCTCACGGTGTCCTCCACACACGGTGCTCAAGAGGGAGTGGACACCAGAACACCATGCAGTCTCACCACCTCGGAGACATACAACTTCGCCAAGAGGTGCATCAGAAGCTTCACCCGAATGGCCAGGAAGTGAGCAGACTTGGTTAGCCAATCCACGATCACCCACACGGTGTCGTTCTTCCTCTGAGTCCGCGGCAAACTAGTCACGAAGTCCATCGAGATGTGCTTCCACTTCCACATAGGAATATCCAACGGCTGCAAAGTCCCTCCAGGTCTCTAGTGCTCTGCCTTGACCAGCTGGCAGGTAGTACACCTTGCCACATGGTCAGCAACATCTCTCTTCATGCCAGGCCACCAAAAGTTCCGCTTTAGGTCTCGGTACATCTTCGTACTACAAGGGTGAATAGTGTACCTAGCCCGATGCACTTCATCTAACAACCTCTACCTAGCCTCCTCATGCTGGGGCACATACAGACGCATGTCATACCTCAGCTCTCCATATGCCCCAACAAAGAAATGAGGCTCCCCACCAGCCTCAAGCTTTTCAAACACAGCCAGAACAAATGGATCCAGCTGCTGACGGGCAACAATAAACTCTAACAGCTTCGAGCGAACAGACAAGTTGGCCACCCAGGTACCAACCGTTCCCCGAGCTTGCCGCTTCGGCCTGCAACTCACCAGATCCTCCAACATGGTCCACTCCATGATCATGAAGCTCGCCATCACGTGCGTGCTCCAACTCAGGGCATCGGCGACCACATTGGCCTTGCTAGGATGGTAGGACAGGCTGAAATCATAATCCTTCAAATACTCCACCCAGCAGCGATGCCTCAGGTTGAGGTCCCTCTGCGTGAAGATATACTTCAGGCTCTGATGATCGGTGAAGACCTCAAACTGCTCCCCATAGAGATAGTGTCGCCAGAGCTTGAGAGTGAACACTACGACAGTTATCTCCAAATCATGGGTCAGGTAGTACTTCTCGTGATCCTTCAGCTGACGCGAAGTATACGCGATGACATTGCCATGCTACATCAGAACACACCCTAACCCAATGCTGCTGGCATCACTATACACAGTGAAGCCACCACTTCCAGAAGGCAGAGTCAACACAGGGGCAGAAACCTGACGAGACTTCAGCTCTTGGAAACTCGCCTCACAATTCTGGTCCCAGCAAAAAGGAACACCCTTCCTGGTCAACTTTGTCAAAGGCACGACTATGGAGGAGAAATCCCTGATAAACATCCTATAATAGCCAGCCAGACCCAAGAAACTCTTGATCTCCGACACAGTCCTGGGTCGCTCCCAACTACTCACTGCCTCAACCTTGGCAGGATCCACTCTGATGCCTTCTCCAGAAATCAAATGGCCAAGGAACATGACTTCGCTCAGCCAGAACTCACACTTGGAGAATTTGACGTACAGCTGATGGCGCCTCAGAGTATCCAAAACAGCCCTCTGGTGCAAGGCATGAGTCTCAACATCAAGAGAATAGACCAGCATGTCATCAACAAAAACCACAACGAATTGGTCCAAAAAAGGGCTGAAAATCCTGTTCATCAGATCCATGAACGAAGCCAGTGCATTATTCAAGCCAAAAAGCATGACCGTGAACTCGTAATGCCCGTACCGCTTCCGGAAAGCAGTTTTCTGAATGTCTGTGTCTCAGATCCTCAACTGGTGATACCCTGACCTCAGATCAATCTTCAAGAACACCGATGCAGACTGCAGCTGGTCGAACAGGTCATCAATGCGGGGCAGGGGATACTTGTTCTTCACCGTGATCTGGTTCAGCATCCGATAATCTATACACAATCGGAGCAAACCATCCTTCTTGCGGACGAACAAGACAGGCACTCCCCACAGAGACACACTCGGCATGATAAACCCCTTGTCCAGCAACTCCTGCAACTAAGTCTTGAGCTCTAGCAATTCCGCTGGCGCCATGCGATAAGGAGGCTTCGACACAGCACTAGAACCGGGGATCAGATCGATCGAGAACTCTACTTCCCTGTGAGGTGGCATACCAGGCAAATTGTCAGGAAAACGTCAGGATATTCACACACCACAAAGATGTCGTGAACACTCAACTCAAGAAAAGTAGAGGTAACTATACTAGCTAGATACCCATGCAACCCCTGACCAAGGACTTATAAGCCTTCATAGCTGAAATGACAAGCTTAGGCTCACCCTGACACCCACCTTGCACAAAGAAAGACCCATCCTCAGGAGACCCAAAATAAACTCTGCTCCGAGCACTGTCGATCAAAGCGAACTGTTGTGCCAACGAATCCATGCCGAGTATCACATCATACTCCTACATGTCCATCATGATCAGGCTGGCATCAAACTCTCTGCCATTTAGCGTCAAGTCGACAGACCGCTGATACCTCCATGCCAAACTGTGCTCCCCCAACGGCGTCACCATGCTGAGATGAAAGGCCAGTCGAGCTGGTCTCTCTCCCAACTCCGCTGCAAAAGACTCAGACATAAAGGAGAAAGAACTCTCTGAGTCAAACAACACTTTGGCCATCCGGCCAGCCACAATAAAAGAACCTGATGGCCAAACAAAACAACACCACACATTAATTCAATCAGGCAGATGTCCAGATCACAAAGAGATTACAACATATCTCAGAGGGTTATAGAACCAACTATTTGTCCCTACCCTCAACAACATCTCCCGAAGACCCAGTGCCTGGAGCTGCGATGGTGAACACCCGTCCCCTAGTCGGCTGCTGCGGTGCTCTTCCTGCCTTCTTAGGCTACTCCGGACAAGATCTCTGAACGTGTCCCGCCTTCCCACAATTGTAGCACACCATAGGAGCTGAGGTCCGCCTAGGTTGAGGACAATAAGCAGTGATGTGGCCCACCTGACCATAGTTGAAGCATTGGTTCCCACCAGGAGCACTGAACCCTATCTGACTGAAGCCAACTCAGTTACACCCAGTAAAACTCCGTCGGCTTGTAGAGGAAACACTAGACTTCACCTTCTGCTTCTTCTCAGGGCTACCCAAATTGCTAGCACTTGGAGGACTGGAGAAAGAGAACCGGGAGGTAAAAGAAGACTTACCCTTCCCTTTGGGACGACTCTCAAGAAACTTCAGATGCTCTACCTCGAAGAGGTAAGCCATCCCAACCATGTCCTCCACAGTGTAGCACCTAAAGCCCATCACCTTCACCCGTAGCCTTGGGTTCAAGCCGTCCAAAAACCTCTGCGCCTGCTCCTCCTCGGACTCATAGACAGGAGCAAAGCATTCCAGCCGGGCGAACTCAGTCTCATACTCGAGCACCAACATCGTGCCCTGCTCCAGACTCCGGAAATCTCGGCGAAGCTGCTCCTTCACATGAGCGGGAAAATACTAGTCATAGAAGGCCGCCTTGAAATCCTTCCACTGGATGCTAACAGTGACTGACTCCGGGAACTTCAGCCGCCTCATAGACATCCACCACCTATCTGCCTCACCATCCAGCAGGTAGGTCGCCAACCGCACCCAATGCTCCTCTAGGCACGTCAAGCTCTCCAGCATCTTCACCACCTTCTCCAACCAGGCCTCACTTTCCTCAACACTGACCTTGCCCTTGAACGACAGTGGACAAAGCTTCATGAACTGGTTTAGCCACGGGTCACCCGACGGTCCACTGGCACTACTCTTGCTGAACGCGTGGGAAATCCCGTGCGCCAAACTCCTCAGTTCCTCACGAACTACCTTCCATCCGCCTACGTCCTCTTGGGACTCGGTCTCCATGACAGGGGCCTTGCCCTTACGACCACGAGGAGGCATCCTGCCGAAGAAAGGCAAAGTACCTGCACCACAGACAAAGCAACAACCAGAAAACCTTGCCGAGAAATCAGGTGCAGACCCTACCATGCATGCAAAACCTATGGAGTCTCTAGACCAGACACCCTTGGTGTAGTGCAACCTAATGAACCTAGAGCTCTAATACCAGATCTGTCACGCCCCAAATTTTCCCCAATAATTTAAACAAATTAAATTACGGGAAAATTAAAGCTAAACAGTAAATATCTAACTACTAGGAACCTGTGTGTGCGGCTAGCAAACTCCAGACTATATGCACTACGTTAAGTCAATCGCATGTCTGCACCTGCAAACCAAAACTACAAGGAAAACGCATGAGTGACCAAAGTCCCCCAGTACGCACCCCACGAAAACCGTGGAAAACAAAACCATAATCTATTTTCCTTTTAAATTCCTTTCACAAACCATTTCCTCAAAGCCTTAGAAATCAGGCCCACACTAGCCAAAACCACAAACCAGGGCTCTACTAGCCGAAAGCCACAAGCAAAGGCCTTCAATGGCCAAAACCACACACAGTGAGTTGGGAAGCCCGACGCCAGGCAACCAAACTCTGGTCACACGCAGTCCACTGAGGAGCGACCCCAGCGTTCTGCACTACCACGGTGACGGCCACCCTGTGCAGGAGCGTTCACCGTCCTGCGATTCCCCTTCCTCAGGAGAACCCTCAGAAGCCATCCCTTCCCTAGGAAGGTTGTCCTGCCTCTCAGGACACTACCAACTACGGGACACGTGTCCCACCTGCACTAGCCACCACAGGGTACGCCTCGTCACAGCGTCCTCCACACACGGTGCTCAGGAGGGAGTGTCATACCTCCACACCCGACAACACCCGAGCCTCAGTGCTCACAGTGATAGTAGGAGTATCATACCTCCCCGTCATGCCACAAGACACCTCAACCAGTGGACCACAACCCTAGCCTCGAGACGACAGTCAAGGAGTCCCATACCTCCACGACCCGACGCCCCTTATCCTTAGGTATCTCGGCTCCCGACCTTAACAGGGGACATTGCACCTGACCACCTGAAAATGTCATCACATTCTCTGGTCCCAACGACATGGTCCCACACTATCTCGGCCCGCATATAGAAAACTAGGAAATCATTTTCCAAACCAGGCCAACCATTTCCTTGAAATCCATTTTTCAAACCATTTCATATCTTTTGAAAACTCTTCCAAAACCTCGATAAAACGGCGCATCAGGTGTCCCAAGGGACCACTACTGATGGCCCACAATCCCATCTCATAGGAACAAAACATGGCATCCAAAAAGCCACCCAAAAACACATTCTAATAAACCTGTTTGGGCCCTGAAATCGGTATGCCGAAAGTTAGATTCGGTATGTCGAAATTTGCTGATTCGGTAAACCGGTCTGATTCGATCGACCGAACAGGGGTCAACAGTCAACACTCAGGCTAAATTCGGTATACCGTCCAAAAATGGACGACCGAAACTCGACTAGAGAACATAAACTGACAGAAAAACGGTATGCTGAGCCGAATCGGTATGCCGTTTCCATTTGGTATGCCGAATTCTGTGAAACCAGAAAATGACCCAAACCCTATCATCCGAAATCTCCTCAACTGGGACCTTCGATCGGACCCTCTAGACAAACACCAGAAATCTTGCATAAAACATATTGTGTAGACCCTCGAGTCTACTCCAAAACCCAACAAATAAATCTAAAATTCATTCACCATGCACCAAGATATAAAATCACAAAGGCAAAAGGGTCAAAAGAACTCAAAAACACACCATTTGCCATAAATGCCAATAAATGCTCCATAAATACACAATAAATCACAATAAATTCTTGGAAGGGAAATTTACCTAGATTTCATGCAATCCTAGCATTTTCTACAAATTTCATGCTCTCTATTACTCGAAGTGGAGATGCGTACCTGAGAAACGCCTCCGGCGATCTCCGGCCGACTCAAGCAAACTCGGGTGCAACCACAGCCACAGGGCACACCACGCGAGCTTCGTTCACCACCACGAGCAACCACAACCCTCTACTTCGCTCCCTTGACCTCTTCCTCTCTCTAGACGTGCGCGCGATGAAGGGGGAAAACAGAGGAGGTAGGGGAGACGAGTAGAAAGGAAGAAGGGGAAGGAGAAGGAGAAGTGGGGAGGAAGGAAAAGAAGGTGGAGGTGGAGAAGAAGAAGTGCACCGTCGAGGAGGAGGAGAAAGGAAGAAGAAGGAAGGAGGAAACGACGATGGGTGGCGAGGAGAAGTGTAGTGCGGCTTATAAAGCCTGCGCTCGCAGTAGCTGAAAACGTGCCCACCTACGCGTCTCAGCCACTAGCACACCGCACGAGCAGCCAACCGCCAACCACCACCAACGAGGCCAATTGCAAGCCTCAGCCACCAGCCTACACATGCGGGTCCCACGGGGACCCCTCACCTGGGCCCCACACTCGGGCCCCACAAGCACAGTGCCAAACCACGCATAGGGACACGCAAATAGAAGCCAACCCACGAGGCCCAAGCCCAAAAGCACAAAACCACACAACGGGCTTAGAACAGTAACACCCGTCTAAGAATACAATTCATAAAATGTAAATAACTACAAAATGAATTTTACGGGTGTTACAAAGACGCTACGAAACTTGTGTTTCCCACTGAACGCAGGGGACTCAGCGTTTAACGACCCAGAACTCCATTATAATATTTGGCCAAAACACCACTTCCAAATCTAGGTCGTTACAAAAAATGATATCCAATCTCAATCATTGTTCATTATTCTGTGATGGAACCACTAATTATTTCCAAATGGATTCAACATAATACAGTATGACAAAAATGAAAAAGAAGAAAGTAAACATTATTTAGAAAAAATCAATAGATCACAAAGATAAATTAATGTGTTTTGTGATGTTAAAAAATGATCGTGCATCATTTGAAATTTATAGAATAAATGCTCCATATAGATAAATGTTCTCTCAACATAACTCAATAGCGTCACCTTAACAAGGGAGGTCCATTACACTTATTAGAAACTTACTTGAACATGATGTTTGTCAACTATGAATGTCAATCTAGATATACATTATAATTGATGATAATAAGAATATAAATTTTGCATTGGTAACATCTTAACTTTTTTCTAAAAGCAAAACTAGTCCTTTTATAGTTAAATGTGCATCCCATCTTTCATCTCAAAACTAATTATTGAAAAGCACACAAATATCATCTCAAAGTAGAAAAAGATATTAAATAAATACAAGATGACAAATATCATGTTTTGAATGCTCAAAAATTAATAATGAATTTGTGAAATATAGATGAAGAAGTGAAATTTATTAGATAGAAAATGTTTGTGCAGAAAACAAAAATTAACAAGCAAGCCCAAGCATTAAAAGTAGAAGTTAGTGCTGACTACTTAGACTTGATGTTGATTCCCGTACCATTTGCTTTCATGCATTAATTTTCTCATATACATGTAGGATGAAAGTTATGTTAGCAATTATGCAATATAGATATATGTTGGTGTTTTATTGCAATTTTACAATCAACAAAATGAAATGTTAAAGAAAATATAAAGAGTTTAGGAGAGATCCAAAAACTAATTCACATGGCGGTAAATATTTCAATCTACCAACTTAACTACAAAGAAGTTTAATCACTAAGTCAAGTGGTAACACCTCATTATGCTTATCTTAGAAGTTGGGAGTTTGAAACCCAAAAGATATCAAACCAGAACTCAGCTACATGAAATTACATATGTGCACTTATTTATTTCTATATAAAAGTCAAACTTGAACTATGTGAGAATAATCATGAAAGTTAATTTCTTTTCAAGATACCAAACTTTAGGCTATGGTAGTATGAGACATTGTAAGCATTAATAGTCTGATATGTCATACAAATACGGTGGTTGTCAGTTTGTCCATAATGAACTCAATTTGCAATCAATTCTCATCTAAGTAAAATATCACATAAAAAAAAAGTATACTTGGTTAGCTTCATTGCATATCTCAAACTTGTTAATTGTTAGTTATTTATTAAGATTTAAACATAGAAATGAGTACTTTAATTAACTAAAACCTATAGTGATATTTCAAAATGAGTATTGTGATGTCGTAGCAAATATGTTAATATACATCAATTCAAAGTTCAATTGATTTCACTTGAGTATAAGCTTCTCTATCCATATATGGATCAGTTTTTCATACCAGTTAGTTGATTTCAAAAATTATGAAGAAGTCAAGTATATTGTATTCACTTTTGTCAAACATGGAATGTAACGCACGTTCAAGTTCAAATGCATACAAAGAACAAATGCCAAATATTTAGTCAAACATTGGATGCACTAAGTTCAAATATTTGACTGAATACTTGGATTTATCTACTCAGAAAAAAGACTTTTCCAATTATATGGTATTATTGACAAACTTGGAGTGCCTTGCCTCGACCGTTGTACCACAAAAATGTACAAAAAAGCATGATGTCATGAATGAATACTTGGACAGTTCCCAGTTCACTGTAAATTATTTAGTCCAAATGCTTTACAATGGTAATAAGCGGGTAAAATTTATCTACTTACTTGTTTAGATAATTACGCATAGATCCAATCTAAGTGGATTAAGGTTGTTTGGATTTAACAGGTGTATTTACATAAAAAAATTCAAAGAGAAATGATCATCTAAGATGCGATCTAAGCAAAAAAATCCAGTCTATTTATAAGTTAAGGAATACATCGGAGATTTTTTCAAATCATTTTTCTGTTTTTTGTTATTTATAAACGTCCTTTTTGTAGGATCAGATTATAATCCAACCCCCAACATTTAAAATCCGTAATCTAATTTGCATTTACATCTGTTGCATTAGTTCCTCCACCAGCCAACTCTTTGAAAGCTTGATGTTGGGTTTCGGTTTCTTACATTCGTCCCAATTGATTAATATGTTTTGGACTTACCATTATAATAATGTATCCGCCATGACTGAATACTTGACAATGTTTTTTCCAAATATATATATTCACTTTTGTTTCTGTAAGTCCTTCCCAATATATTTTTTTAACTATATTACTGTTTCTACTTTCACATGAAAAATCTTATTCAACAATTTGAATTATTCCATGTTTTGGAATATTCACAGGCGACAGTAGCTTCATCGAGTTTACTTCTCACAACGACAAGTGTAGCGGACCTTACTCTGGCATTCTTCATGGGATTCGCTGAGGTAGGATGAATGTTCTTCACAGACAATATATTTGAAATCATCACTACTGAGCATAGTTAGATCAACTCAAACACCCAGAACAGTGCCATTGAATGCCCATTCAGCGCACCACACCTAAACTGGTCCATCAAGTGATCCTAAGGTTGATTATAAATTCTAATGTTTAATCTACACCAGTAAAGGAGGGAACTTAATATTTCTATGTTCTATAGTCTTTTATTCTACCCATTATCCAAGTAGGATCTTGCTAATTTATTTTAGGCCAAACCTAAATCCTTTCTAATGATTATCCTAATTATTTACATTCTAGAATTACCTACAAAGTGTTGACACTAGCTAACAACACCTGAAAACACTGAAAAATTCCCTACTAGACCTGCACATGTGGGCTACACACATGGCCCGTGCCCCTGGTTTTCTGTTAGAATTCAGACAAGCCTGAAATAGAAAGCCCAAAAATTCGCCCGAAGTAGGAACTAAGAGCGGACCTGCAAAACAACCACCAAAACTTTTTCCCAAAATATATGCTATAGGCCCTTGAGTCTACTCCAAATCCTCATAGGAAAAACCAGAATCCATTAAGTATAGCTCCCGGAATAAAATCGCAAAGCCAAGATACACAGAAAAACCAAAAACTAAACCACACACATTTATCGCCATAAATGCTACAACAAATGACCATAAATTCTCAAACACATTCCAAGCATCCACAGGCATGCAATTCACACTATCATGACCCTATGTATCGAATTGGAAATCAAAAGGAAGCCTAAGGTGTGCATACCTCCATCGAAGGCACAATGGCGATGAGCAACGAATGGCAGCGCACCTCCATCCTCTCCGGTCACGAGTAGCTCCTCTCCTTCCTCCTCCTCGTAGCAGTGGCACGATGATGACGGCTGCAACAGTCCCTCCTCCTCCTAGCCATCTCTCTCTCTCATTCATCTCCCCCTCTTTGATCTGCCTCCCTTACACATATTACAGAACAAAAGGACTGTAACTAAGGCTCACCTCTAGGATATCGATGCGCGGCTAGAAACTCCAATTCCTGCACCGAAAACTGGCTGCACGCGGTCTGCACCTGAAAACACACAGCACGCGTGAGTGACATCTACGTCACCCAGTATGCGCCCCCATAACACACAACTACAAACAAGCACGATAAAACCAAAAGAAAACCTGCTACTTATCATTGCAAAACTTGGTTTTCTTCCTTAAAAAATCATTTTTCTTTATTAAATCAACACTTGGGACTTCAATCCCAAAAACCAATTCCTTTCTTTACAAAATCACCACTTGGGACCTCAATCCCAAGCCA
>JAMKQA010013765.1:0-21179 GCA_024699735.1 Posidonia australis
TGAAGTTTTGAGCAATGTTTTCAGTATTAAAAATTTGCATTTTAACCCCTGAACTGGTTTGAAACCTTCCAGAGTTTTCATTTTTGTGATTTAATTGCACAGCAGTCCCTGAATTTGTTCAAAATGTTTCCAGAAGCATGATTTTCTTGGACAAATTACATTTAAGCCCCTGTATTTTACAGAAAGCCTCTAGAGAGCTTGTTTTTGCTGTGAAAATTGCATGGAGCACCCTGAACATCTTTAAAAACATCCCAGAAGTCTGTTTTCTTGGGTAAATTGCATTTTAACCTTCCTGTTTCACTGATTTCCCTCTGCTTGCCTAGAACATTTAAGAGTTGTAGTAGCTCTAGGAAGAAGCGGAAGCAACGACCTACATCTAGTAGAGAAGAGAGTGTGGGGTTCAGCCATGTAGGGTCTAGCAGCGACCCATAGTGGGACCATTCCACTTTTGTGGCAAGAAGGAGCATGTAGCAGCGTAGTGTTGCTACAGGCAGACGAGCTTAGACAGTGTAGTATGCAACAACTATGGGAAGTCCGGGCACTATCAGAAGGACTGTTCCAGTCAGCCAAAGTCAGCAGGAGATGTGCCACGACAGCCTACCAAGGGGAGAGTGTTCTCCATTTCTTCCCTAGATGCTGGTCCATCTGGAGATGTGGTAGAAGGTAAGAACTAGCACGACTGTATGAGTTAGATCCTGTCTTGTAATAATGGATCCTATCTATGATCAGCACTACCTTTTATTATGGTTATGATTATGGTAATGGTGTGTTGATGATAGGATCTTTTATTGTGGCTGATCGAATGGCCCGAGTCTTGTTCGACTCTGGGAGTTCATTTTCTTTTGTCTCCGAGTCATTTGCATTTGAGATCGGGACTGCCAGCCAGATTCCAGTGCATCATGTCTAGCATATCCGTGCTTCACGTCTAGCCGGACATTAATGGACCTACGATGATCCTCATAGTAGCTTGCAAGCTCAATAGCATTCGCTAAAGTTGGGCATCTGAAGCCAACAACTCTGGATCTCAGCACAGGATACAGTCCTTCCACAAACTTCTTGGCTCTGTTTTTCTCGGAAACTACAGCCTGAGAGAACTGCTTCAGCCGAAGAAAGGTTGACTCATATTCAGCCATGGTCTGGCTCCCCTGCTTTAGGTTCCTGAATTCTCAGTCCAGCTTATCCCTTTCAAGCTCAGGGAAAAACCTCTTATAGAACGCCTCTCAGAACTCTTCCCAAGAGATCATCAATAGGTTCGTATTTGAGAATTTGGTGTCACGCACGGCCCTCCATCACTGATCCGTAGCACCCTTAAGCTGGAATGCTACTGTAGACACCCCGATTTTGTAGTCACTTGGCGGCAGGCTCCTCTAGAAGATGCTCTGATAGCAACAATCATTCCTAAACCCTAACTCCATAGAACCTTATGCCCACTTAGGCCAACACAAGCCCATTAGGCCCACACAAGTCCACTAGACCCACACTAGGTCCACACAAGCCCACTAAACCAACTCAAGCTCACTAGGCCCACTCTAGGCCGATAGAAACCCATTAGGCCCACTAGGCCCATATAAGCCCACTCTAAATTAATCCAAGCAAAAACACTAGATTAAAACCAAAATTAAACAAAACCCACCTAAATCAACCTAAAAACATTTAAAACCCTAATTAATCAAGTGAAAACCCAAATTAAAATCAAAATCTAGCAAAATCCACTTAAAATCCTAATTAATCAAGTTAAACCCTTAATTAAAATCAAAATCAAGAAAAATCCACTTAAAATCCGAGTTAATCAAGTGTGAACCCTAATTAAAGTCAAAACAAAGTGAAATCCATTTTCAAACCACTTTAATCCATTTAATTTCAAAGAAAACCTAAATTAAAATCAAAAAACCCTAAAAACATTAAAGTCATTCAATTAAGTTAAAAAACCCTAATTTAAACCCAAAACTTTAATTAAAACTACAAAACCCTAATTTAAGCTAAAAGCTTTAATTAAAATTCAAGAACCCTAAAAAACCCTTAAAATGATTAAATCCATAAAATCCTATTTTAAAACTAATTAATTAAACCATAAAACCCAAAAATGATTAAAATACAAAAAACCCTAAATCATTTAATTAATCCCAAAAGAAACTAACTTAAAATCACTAAGTTAAACTCAAACTCCTAAAAAGCCCTAATTTAAAAACAATTTAACTTCAAAATAACAAAATTAGAATTTAATTAAAATCACCAAAGCAAATTATTAAAATAAAAAAAATTTTAAAAAAAAATCAAAAACAAAAAAAAACAAAACCAAAATAAAAAAAAACAACAAAAGGCCCAATTTCCAAGCCCACTCACAGCCCAATACACCCATTACATATTTAATCAAAAACTTAGAAAATGAAAAATAAAGGAATAGTGTCATCTTCTTCCTCCCGCACCATCTCTCCCCCACTCACTCCTCCCACGATCTGGTCAACCACAACCTGCTCCCACGATCCTCCTCACTCATACCCATCCCTTAAAGCCTTGAGAAACCACCCACGACGAGAGGCACCGCATCACAGAGAGGGGAGGAGAAGAACGGAGAGCGCAGTAGAGAGGAAAAATCTAAGAGAGCACCCCATCCCGAGCCTCCAACCACTATCTAGCAATCAAAAACCCTTTCCTCCTCACACCCAAGTAACCAGAGCCTTCAACCATACCCCTAAGAGCCACCAGCGACCCATTCCGGCAACCCAGAGCCGCCACTGGGGGAGAAACACTGCCGGAACTCGCAGGAATAGCCAATCAGGTACACCCCTTCCCTTCTTTTCATTCTGGCATGCTCCTTTAGATCCCCATAGTCTTCTAGGTTGTATCGAGGCTGAACGGTGTCTCCAGACCATCGCCGCACCCCTTTCCGGTGGTGGGTTCTCCACCACCGGAGGACGGAGGGAGGCCCCCACGGCTCCCTCCTTCCTCTCCTCCTCTCCTCCTCTCTCCTCTTCACCTCTCCTGCCCGTTTGTCCCCCTTTCCTGGAGAGGCTACCACAGCCCGCACTGCCGCTGCCGCCAAACTACCGCAGCACGCCGTCGAGAGCACCCCTGCGTGCACGAGTCCACCCCGCTCCACGCCGATAACCTAGCAGCCTCCGTGCATCTCCAACGAACCTGCCGAGCCGCTCCACCGCCAGCCAGAGTCCCCGTAGCTACCCGCACCGCCGCCATCGTCCCCGTCGCTGGAGACGGAGGTGGGGGGAGGCCTTCAGACCTCCTCGGGCTTCACCAGGCATCCTCCTAGCCTTGCCATGTCCCCACGGTGCTTTCCAAGCCTCTGTCGCGCCGCTCTAGCCTCTGGACCTCCCCAGCCATGCTGTCATCTTCTCTTGCGCTGTCAGAAGCCTCCCATCGGAGCTCGAGGTTGGGGGGAGGCCTTAGGCCTCCTCAGCCACTCCCCTCCACTTGGGGAGGTTCGCCGGGGCTCCGTGGCGCTCCCCCAGCCTTACTCGTGCCCCTCGGATCGTCGGACCGTCTCAAGGAGAACACTGGAAGAATCGCAGGCGGCGGAGCATCGACCTACTCCGTCGAACTTCGAATAGGCTTTTTTAGGCTCAGTTTCTTTAGTTTTTTGATTATTACTTTTAGGTCCTCTTTTTATTACATTTCAGTCACCTTTTATTGCATATGGGTCCATACATTTTCACTTTAATCCCTGTAATTTTAAAATACTTTTTATTTCTTTTATTTTCTCTGTGAATTTTGCATGTGACCCCCTGCATAGTTCATCTTTTAATTTTTAACATATTAATGCATGTTCTTATCACATCTGGGTCCCTGGAACTGGATTTCATTACATTTAGGTCCAGAATATTTGCATTTGTCCCCTGTGGCTTTTAAGAAAAGGTTTTCTATGTGAATTTTGTATTCTAAACCTTGAAGATTCTAAAAATTACAGTGATCATCATCAAAATTGAGTTTTTATCACATTTAAGTCCTGAACTTTTGCATTTTGGCCCCTAGAGTTTTTGAAAAGAGATTCTTTATATAATTTGCATTTTAAACCTTATAAATATCCATAATTACACTGAGAATGTAAAAAGAAACTTGATTTTTATCACATTTTGGTCTTGAAATTTTGCAAATCAGTCTTTGAACTTAACCAATAATGTTTCTGAACAGGAAAAGTTACATCGAAGTCCCTAATTTTTTTTAAAAATCATTAATGAAAGTTTTTATTACATTTTTAAATCACATTTCTCACATGTTTCATATTAATTAATCACATGTACATATAAAATCACCATTTGAATAAGGTTTCCATCAAAAAACCCTATTTACAATGTAAATGAACATCTGATTACATATTTTTGTTCGATTTGCACCCTATGTGGGAATTTTGCACAATAGACCCTAGGTTTTTAAGAAATTACAAAAATATACTTTTTACTCATGTTACATCACATAGCCATATTTTCATTAAATTTCACATCCTGGCATCCAAACAAACCTATTTAAACACTTTTTTGATCATAAACTTTTTCTTTTTGGGATTTTTGTAAATTAGACCTTGAGTTTTCAAGAAATCATCTAAGTACAATTCTCACATCCCATTGTCACATTGTTTTTTGATCCATCATCTGTACACTAGGATAGAAGTTTCTGAATGACTTTTAAACCAGATTTTCATCCCTTTTGTGAATTTTGCGTTTTAGTCCCTATACTTATCTTTTATTATTTTTACATTGTTTCATGACCTTTTCTTTTGCATGTTTTCTTCTTTCCTGACATTTTTCATACATTTTGGCATTCCTTAGAACATGCATTGTCCCCATGCATGCATTCATCATATTTGACCACTGAAATGACTAAATTGCCCCTATGCCATCAATTCAAGCATATGTGTGTCTGTTATTGCACCAAGTCATGCATAACCGTTGTCTACAACATTCTTTAGTGTCTTTTACCCATTCAGGTACTTTTCCATGCATTTTACGCAGTTCTTGGTGTATTTGCACTTTAGTCCCTCCTTTTTGGATAAGTCTGTATTTCATGCATTCTTCCGTGGTTTTTTTTCTCCCGTCTGTTTTCAAGTTCCTTCATTTGATATTCGCTTTAACTAGTTTTATTTCACATTTTCCTGATTTGATTTGAATTTCATCGTCCAAGGGCATACAGTGAGGCCTGAGGGCTGACATTTAACCCCATCACGGATTATGTTTTCCCTTTTTTGATTTTCACGACATTTTCCATGATTCCGAGAATACGGGTAGACTCGACTTTTTATTCTTTTGACATCAACATGGTATTTGGTGGCATTCTTTACAAAAGCATCATCATTTCATGTGATTTTCTGTGCTTTTGTCAATTCATGTGGATTTCTCTGCATTGTTTGCACATCGTCTTTCACATCCATCGAGTATTGTCATGGCACTCATGTCAGCATGATTAGAACACAATCTAGGCATAGCAAACACTCATTCAGCGTCAGGTAAGCGAATTAGACTAGAAAGATCGAGTTTCTCGGGCATACGGGGGTGCCTAACACCTTCCCCGTGCGTAATAGGAATCGTTACCCATCCTCTGGTTAGAAGACATCTGGCCTTCACATTTGCGTCTCATTCATTCACTTTTAGTGATTCCTTTGTGGTTTTCCTCGTCTTTCCTTTAAAAGACCAGGTGGCGACTCCATTTCTCTCTTCTCGTCCCGTCTCACGGCCTCGCCATCTCAGCATGGCTGTGGCCTCCTTACCTCCTCGAGCGAGGGCACGATCACAGGAACTGGAGACTCCACTGGGGATACTAGATTCTGGCTTTCAGGATTTGTCTTTTTGCTTGCTTTTAGAGGCTTTGGTGTTACATGCTTGTTTGTTTGCCTTGCTTGTGATTGTTTGCTTACTTGTAGTGCCTTTTGTACTTTCTTTCACACATTTGCTCTGTCACTGCACACACATGTTATATATCATGCCTTTTGATGTGATGGATGTTTTCTTTTCACATTCATGATGCCATGACACTTACACATGCCATGATCATGCCTTTTGTTTGTTGTTTGTTTACTTTCTTGCCTTACTTGTGTGTTTTCTTTCCCTTTCGCACTTGACATGCCTAGGAGAGTAGAGACATATTTGTTTCCCTCTTCTGGTTAAAATAAAACACACAAACTTAGAGAACAATTAATAAGGCAAAACTAGAGACCAATTTGAACTCTCCCCTTGGTTAATAAAATGCAAGTAAAAGACACAAAGCATACATGCATGATTCATTCATATAAGTGCATGCATTCTTCTCCCCTGAGTCCATCTACAGTTTGCGAAGGACAATTCTAGTAACCCTTTCTATGGCATTGGCGTGGGACATGTTGCTAGTTTGTCCTCGCTGTCTGGGGTCGTGTCGGTGCTAGTAGAGGGTACAGCTCCATGCTACCACAGGAGATGAGGCCACCAATGCACCACCCGTTCACTACCTACGCTTTGGCCAAGATTTAGAGCGGGGACCTTTACTTTCTAGCCTGAGTCGGAGACCTATTTACCCATGTGTGATCCTAGAGTAGACGACCATCTAGGAAATACTTAGTTGGTAAGAGAGCGCATAGTAGTTGCATCCATATGCATGTGCATTCATGCCACCATAATAACATTGCATTTATGTCTTGTTTTACTCACTTCAGGTTTTCTTGATGTCTGTTTGTTTCTTACAGGATAGCAAGCGAGTTCCTCTGTTGGATCTCGAGCGTCCTTGTTTTCTGATTTCCCCTTTGGTGATAGATCTCGTCCATCATTTTCTGAGTTATTCGTCGCCGCTGACGATAGCTCGTCCTAGGACCCGTCGTTGGCCTTATCGCCATAGTCCGATTCTCACACGCTCTCGTTCCACCATGGCCCAGCGCCCCAGTGAGCCTTTGACTTCTCTTGCTCCTGAGGTGACTGGCTCTGCCATCCCTCCTTTGACACTGATTTCTTCAGCCACTCCTCCTAACAGTCGTTTCCTGATGGTCGGGAACTCCTCGGGCATCGGAAACTGGCAGGCTCACTCCACTGCAGAGCCGGTCATTGAGGCCGTCACTGTGACGGCCACACACATTCCGGAGACCCAACCCTTGTCTTATCCTCTAGTTGGACCTGCTACTTTTAGCACCCAGCCTCTTGCTGCGACGTCTCTGTTAGGATCTCTCTCTGCTAGACAGTCTGAAATCTTGCCTCCACTTGGATCCTCTACGCCTTTTGCTGTAGTTTCTGGTACAGTTTCCGACGGGTATCATGCCCTCCCTGACCAGCAGCTTATTGAGCTCGTTCAAAAGCTACAGGGCATGGGTTTCTGCATCCTTCCATCTTCTGCTGCTCCTCCGGTGGTACCAGAGGTCCCTATGTTGTCGTCGCTTGCATAACATGCTACACCCACTGCACCATCTCTTCGGCCATCGCATCAACTTTTTCCGACTTCTGTGGCAATGGGACCGATTCTTTCTGTAGCTTCCTCACAAGTCACCGCACAACATTTCTCCGATGCACTTGGTGGTCGGCCTTTGGGTTCGGCAGGGGCACGGCACCCTCATGTCTCTTTCCCTGGATCCGTATTCAGATAGCAACTGTACCCCACTCACACTGCACCTCACATAGCACATCATGCATCTCCCCTTTCCTTCCTGCATCAGAACCAGGTTTCTACATACCCCCCACAACACTTTACACAACACACGGGTACGCCAACCATCATGCATTGACACCAGCAGACGCGATGGTAGATCTGGTGGAGCACCTCGGTGCGACCCATGTAGTGTACGCAAGACCCACCCCGGCTGCATCACACTTGTCAGCCGCTCCAGATGCCCTCCATGCCAGGGTGGGAGATCTAGAGAAAGCACTTCGACAAGTGCAAAGAGGAGATTGGCAGACTTACCAATTTCGGGACCTCTACTATTTTCCAGAGGCTACTCTCCCACCGAACTTCCAAGTCTCGGATTTCGAAAGTACAATGGGAAGGACAGCCCTATCTCGCATTTAAGGGTGTATTGCGGAGATCTCGCACAGCTCCAAGCTAATGAGAGGTTACTGATCCGTCTTTTCCAGAAAAGTCTAACTGGTCCCACACTAAAATGGTTTACCTCTCTAGATATGGCCCGCATAAAGACTTGGAACGACCTTAGTAGGCGTTTCTGGAATAGTACTCCTTTAACTTCGACTTGGTCCCTAAGCGTGAGGACCTTGTCGCCACCAAGCAGAAGCCCCACGAATCATTTGGAGAGTATGTTGGGCGTTGGCGCGCTCTCGCTTCACAAGTTAAGGATAAACCCTCTAATGAGGAATCAATTGAGATGGTTATCTAGGGAGCGTAGCCAGCCACTGGGGCCCTGCTTAGCATACAACCCATCACCACTTTCACATCACTAATCCGTTCAGGCGCTCGCATCGAAAGTTCGCTGCGTAGTGGCAGCTTCCCTGCGCTCACAACATTTGCCAAACAAACTGCATCCCCTTCTTCTGTCCCAGGGACAAGTGGTAGCAACACAGGCTTTGGCGCAAATGGTAACGCCAATAAGAGGAGGGATCCCCCCCAGAACGTTGTTGCATACGTTGGACCTCTTGCGGCATTTGTCGACACAGGACGCCCATCTCAGCAGCACTATGTTTATGCACCCACGCACAGTGCACCACGCACCTCTCACATAAACACGGTCATCGAGCCAGTGTATCCCGTCTCACCGACAAGGCAAGGACCGTACCAAGGTCGAGCACTACCGCGCCGCACAGAGTGTCGCTTCACACCTTTGGTCGAACCCTTGAGCGTCATTCTCCCAAAGGTACAATCACTCCTGAAGTTCTGGAAGTCCGCCCAGCACCACATCCACTGCTGGGGTGGTACAAGGCAGACTTATTCTGCAACTTCCATCGCTCCACGGGGCATGCGACGGATAGTTGCTTCGCACTCCCGCATGCTATTCAGGAGCTGATCGATAATAACGTCATTGTCATTCATACTCAACAGATGGAATCAACACCTGCACGAACACAAGCATCTACATCTGTCCCTGATCCCCCTAGCATTGTTAGATAGCCTCTCCCGGAGCATGACCGTTCAAATGCGCCAGGGACCTCTAGGATCCATGCTCTCTTTCTCACCCCGTCCAATGTTCCCACATTGGATCCATCAGATTTGATTCATGATTTGTCCACCCCGTTTCCACAATCTTTTTATCACTCTTTTCTTGAAGGTTCAAGCTCCACGATGAATATGATCCAACTCACTACTAGACCAGAATATCCAACAACCCTGTTAGCACACCCACCATCACCTAGTGCTCCAGCAATCCTATTAGCACGCTCACCCCTACCAACCACATCAGTGATCCTACTAGCACAACCCCCTCCATCTATGGCACCAGTAACCCTACTGGTCCATCCCCCGACACAGTCTCCCCAACCTATATCACTACCAGTTTTACCGGATGCAGGCTTACCCTTTATTCGTCCAGAGCAGGTCACTAGGGCACATGTGGTCATTAATTTGACTCAGAATACCCATCGCATGCCCTATAACTATGCCACGGAGATGTGTGGCGAGATCACGCGTTCGGGGCGAGTATATAGGGTCCCACCTCTTGAGCCTAAGCAAACCTAACCTATTGTAGATCCACCACAGCTGGAAAGCCATTCAGTGTAGCCTACCATTGAGGAAGCCTTGACAAAGTCCTCTTCCACCACAGCTAAGCCTGTAGCCGACATCACTGCTCAACTTAAAAAAGTAAAGGTTGATATTTCCATTTGGGACTTGATTCACACTTCGGCCAAGCACCGAGAGGCTTTCCTTCGAGTCTTCCAGGGTGCCCATGTAACTCCCACTATAAAACCTGCAGCCCTCGAGACAATGGTTGGTATGATTGCGACACCCCAGGTTTTCTCCTTCACGTCCCAAGAATTACCGCCAGCGGGGATTAATCACAACCAGCCATTGTTCGTAACCCTTCAGTTTGAGAACTTCCGCGTTCCCCTTACTTTGGTCGATAATGGAGCAGGCGTAAATGTTTTCCCCTTGCGTACAGTAAGTAAGCTCAGATTTAAAGGCGAGGATATTGTGCCAGTGATAAAAGGGATGACGTCGTTCGACAACATGCACCACGATGAGTTAGGCCTGTTGGTAATCCCTCTTGTCATCAGTCCGGCTGAGTTTGATGTGGAATTCTACATCGTGGATCTTGAACCTTCGTTTAATCTTCTACTTGGGCGCCCTTAGCTCCACAAGCATCAGGTCATCCCATCGACTCTCTATTGAATGATAAAGTTCAGTTGGGGCGATAATATCGTTACCGTCATGGCTGAAAACTTTGAGAAGGAGAAGATCGATGCAGTGTCAACCTTGTCCCATCAGACTGTCTCCTTTGGCTCCAAGCCCTCAGATCTTCTATTCTGAGTTAATCTGTTTGGGCCAGTTAATTTCATTCCCGAATTTGAACGTGGCAGCTACCAACCTGTCCGTAGCAGCCCCTCCAAGATGGTCGAGAATTTATGTCATCGTTGGGGATATGAGAAGGGGACACCTCTCGGGAAGTACGGTCAGGGGATCGCAGAACCTGTTGCCGCTGAGGAGCAAAGAGGTCGAGTAGGACATGGTTATGAACAGCTGTGTCAAGAAGAAAGTTCCTGAAACTTACGGAAATCAGAAGTCGAACCACTCTCCTGCTTGCACTAACTTTGTTAGTGCAGGCATTCTTAGTCCTGGGCAAAGTTCAGACTCGATGGAACTAAAGCGAGACATCTCGTCAAGTGTAGTCGAATGCGTAAGCATCAAGGACTACTTCTCCGAAGAAGACCCAGACACAGCAGTATCAATTCCAACCACAACAGTTTCAGCTCCCACAGTAGTTTCAGTTCCTGCCACAGTCATGATGCCAGATGTGACAGTTCCAGTTTCAACCATAACCACAGCTCCAGTCACTGTATCAGCAATAGTTCCCACCACGACCTATGTGACAACAGTGATCCCAGAGGCAAGTCGTGAAGCCTCTATTGGGCATCATCTGACAGATCCACTTTCCCAGCACACTCCGATGCAAGTAATGCCCGCCCAGATCCAACTGTTGGTGTGGAGTGCCGATCCCTGCACAGTACCCTTGACATCCACTTGTGATGGCCCAGAGGATGCATATTATGTGGATTTCGCATCAGACGAGGATGAGGGAGCAGTTGTGGAGGCACAGATGGACGAGGTGCTCCAAAGCATGGAAGTCTTATTTCAAGAGCAACTCGTTGTTTTGGCAGAGGATACCCTAGAGGAAGTGAGGCGCCAGAAAGGCAAAGTAGCAATGGTCGAAGAAGCCCCACTCTCGCCACAGCAAACCCAGGACCATTCTACAATCATGGTTTTGAAAGAAGGCGAAGAGACAGTTTACTCTAGACCAGACGAGTTAATCACTCTGCAGCCGGGAGGCGGGTCTTGATGGTACCAACAACCCAAGCCCCACCTTACGCAAGGCAGGGGCCAAAAAAAAAGTCAACTCAGGGAAGAACATAGGCAGCGTTACTCTAATCAGTTAGCATTAGGACAGTCGCCAATTAGTAGTACCCCTTGTAAATAGCAAAGAAAATCCAGAAAACCAAAAAAGATTAGAAAAACCAAAAAAATCAGCAATAAGTGAAGAAGCAGCATCAGAGAGTCAAGAAACATTTGACTCGAGAGAGGATACAGAATAGGGTGACACAGAGATTGCTTGCCGCCAATACAAGAATACGTGAGTCAGTGTAACTCTCCTTCGGCGTCAAGAGGGCCAAACATCAGAGCAGATTTGCACCTTTGGTACAGTGGATCCTACCTTCCTAAAGGTGTTGTTGTCCGAACTCGTGGCCTATGAAGAGGCAGATGACAATGGTGCACCTGGGGATAAAGACGTGCTAGCAGAATTCCAGCATCGGGACCGCTGACGATGTTAAATAATTGCGCATCAGTGCAAAGCTCACCCTGCAGTTAAGGGTAGAATTCATCGCCTTCCTCAAAGAATACGTAGATGTCTTTGCCTGGACTTACAGTGACATGGTAGGTCTGGATGTTGAGGTAGCAGTACATAATCTGCCTTTGAAGCCAGATGTCCAACCTGTCAAGCAAAAGCTCAGAAGATGGCGACCCCAGTGGCTGCTTAAACTTAAGGAAAAAATTATGAAGCAGCATAAGGTAGACTTCCTTAAAGTTGTCTTGTATCCAGAATGGCTTGCAAACGTCGTCCCAATCTCAAAAAAGGATGGACGGGTTCGCATGTGCATTGATTACAGGGATCTCAACTGGGCGAGCCCGAAGGACGACTTCCCCCTACCTCACAATGACATCCTTGTAGACAATACAGTCGGTCATAAAATGCTGTCATTTATGGATGGATTCTCAGGCTACAATCAGATCAAGATGGCAAAAGAAGATATGGAGAAGACATCATTCATCACCCCATGGGGATTCTTCTACTACAAGGTAATGCCATTTGGGCTCAAGAATGCAGGCGCTACATATTAGAGAGCTATGACGGTGCTATTCCATGATCTCATGCACCAAGAGGTCAAATTTTATGTTGATGATATGATAGCTAAATCCAAAGAGCCCGAGGATCATCTAGCCTGCCTGAAGAAGTTGTTCGATCGTCTGCGCAAGTACAAGCTCTGCCTTAACGTCAGTAAATGTGCCTTTGGGGTTTCATCTGGCAAGCTCCTTGGCGATATCATTAGCCAAAGCGGAATCGAGGTCGATCTAGATAAGGCCCGTGCCATAATTGACATGCCTCCCCCCACTATGGAGAAAGAAGTCAAAGGACTGTTGGGTCGCCTGCAATATATTAGTCGGTTCATAGCACAGCTCACACCAATCTGCGAGCCGATCTTTAAGCTCCTGAGAAAGAATGCACAGATCGGTTGGAACGAGGAATGTCAAGAAGCCTTTGACAAGATCAACTAGTTGTTAGCCAAACCTCCAGTTTTGGTCCCACCAGAGTCAGGGCGGCCCCTACTCCTTTATCTATCTGTAACCCAGCATTCCATGGGAGCAATATTGGGTCAGCATGATGAATCTGGTCGCAAGGAAAGGGTGATATATTATCTGAGTAAGAAGTTTAATGATTGCGAGGCCAGATACGCTACTATAGAGAAGGTCTGCTTATCTTTAGTTTGGGTAGCCCAACGCCTAAGACATTATATGATCCCATACCCAGTCCTTCTTCTTTGCCGCCATGATCCTATGAAGTATTTGCTCCAGAAGTCGACGCTTGTAGGACGGTGTGTCAAGTGGCAGGTGTTGTTGTCCCAATATGACATCACCTTTGTCACACAAAAATCCATAAAGGGACAAGCAGTGGCAGACCATCTAGCCGAGCTACGTATACCAGAGTACCAACCTTTAAGGACCCTATTTCCGGATGAGGATGTGTTGTTTGCTGAGAATGATGATGATGAACAGGAGATGATCGAGGAGAAGGATCAATGGCACTTGTACTTTGATGGCTCAGTTAACAAGAGAGGAATGGGCATTGGCGCTGTATTGGTAGCCCCCTAGGGCCAAATGACTCCTTATGCAAGGAAATTAAATTTCAAATGGACAAACAACGAAGCTAAATATGAGGCGTGCATATTGGGACTTCAGATGGCCTTGGAGCATAGTGTTCACAAGTTACTTGTGCGCGGTGATGCCATGCTGGTTATCGCACAGGTCAACGGCGACTGGAAGACCAAGGATCAAAAGCTCATTCAATACTATGCCCATCTTATGAAGCTTGTGCAGAATTCCAGGAGGTTCATTTTTCCTTTACGAATAGGGCCAAGAATGCCTACGCGGATGCTTTGGCAACCTTAGCATCTTGGCTCTCGATACCAGAAGACCGTGCAATTGATGTGTCAGTTACATGTATGGATCAACCAACACATTGCATGAGCATAGAAGAAGCAGACCCATAGGAAGAGCTCCCGTGGTACCATGACATTAAGGTTCTTCTGGAAACCAGGAACCTCCATCCTCAGGTGTCAGCAACAGAAGCAAGGACACTGAAGCGCTTGCCATCAAGCTATGTACTTGGGGCCGACCATTTGTACCGGAGATCCTATAACCAATTACTCTTGAGATGCCTAGATAAGAAGGAGGCCGATGCTGCTGTGTTACAAGTCCATGCTGGGAAATGTGGGCCACACATGAATGGAGTTCTATTAGCCAAGAAAATCATGTTGCAAGGCTATTATTGGTCGACTATGGAAGTAGATTGCTGTCAGTTTGTGCGAAGGTGTCATGCCTGCCAGATCCATGGGAATCTAATCCATACTCCTCCTCAACAACTTCATATCATGTCGTCACCATGGCCTTTCTCCACCTGGGGAATTGACATTGTCGATGCCATTCATCCGACGGCATCCAATGGGCATCGTTTCATTCTGGTGGCCAGTGATTACTGTACAAAGTGGGTTGAGGCGGCGTCATACAAGGCAATTACTGCTGCAGTAACAGAGAAGTTATTAAGGAATGACATCATATCCCGATATGGGGTCCCACACACAGTAATATCAAATAATGGGGAGAACTTTGTAGCCAAGAGGGTTGAAAATTATTTACATAATTTCCACATTAAGCATCACCGATCTTCACCTTACCGTCCCCAGATGAATGGAGCAGTTGAGTCAGCCAACAAGAACGTTACCAAGATACTAAAAAAGATGGCAGAGACTCACAAGGATTGGCATGAAAAGCTTCCCTATGCATTGTGGGCATATCAAACTTCTTTCCGGACATCCACAGGCACCACACCTTTTTCTTTAGTCTATGGCATGGAGGCCGTGCTACTGGTCGAGGTGGAAATTCCTTCTTTGAGGATCTTGAGAGAAGCAGAACTAGAAGAGGCTGAATGGTTGGGCGATCGCTTCACGTAGTTGAATTTGATAGATGAACATCGACTACAGGCCCTACACCATGTCCAGTGTTATTAAAGGAAGATGGCAAGATCCTATCAGAAGAAAGTCCGTCCCAAGGGCTTTGCGCCTGGAGACTTGGTCTTACGAGCCATCCATCTCCCTGACTCTCATGACAAATTCAGACCTAATTGGCGTGGCCCTTATATCATCAAATGAGTATTCTCCAAGGGAGTGGTAATCCTCGAAGACATGGACCACATTGAGCAGTCAGAGCCGGTCAATTCGTGTTACTTAAAGAGGTACTACCAATGATGGAGAGCCGCATCCTTACCTTGCAAGGCACTCTAGTTGCATTCACGCATGTTTTATTCGTTTTACTCACACATTTTTGCTTTTTTCTCAAACTCATGTTTATTTTTTCCCTTTGCACTCGTTATGCATGCATGGCATCAAAAAACACAAAAAAAGAACAAAACATGCATCCGTGCATAAGTGCATCTGCATCAAAGCTCGATGATGAAAATCGGAATAGCTAGCCTATTTCTGAAGGGTCTATACCTCTTCAGTTGATACTACCTAGACCTTCTAGCAGGCAAGGGAGCCACCACCGAACCATGGTCAGGCGAAATGTCCAAACTCCGCTAGGGACTTTTACCTCCAGAGGGAGATAAAATGTTAGGGGCGAGCATGAGTGTGAGGCAAATTGAAAAATGAATACATCCACAAGGGCACAAAAGAAAAAAAAGGAGACAGAAGTCAAAGACAGAAGCTAGCCTAAATTTAGAGAGGCAAGTTGGTCAGTCCTACCCCCATCACATACCTTGGGGAGGAGTTGAAGAAAGCATCCAAAGAATCCAAATGACCAAAGGGACTAGTCACCCTTCACATACAAGTCTAACAGTTCCCTCCAAATCCGGATGCCCATTACCCCCAAACAAGGGTTAGAGCGAGCCTACAAGCTTAAGAGGGAGAAAAGAAATGAGTCAAAAGTTAAAAAGTAGGTTAAGTCCCCAAGAGTTTGGCAAGGAGCCTAACCTACCAAATTACCTATTCTGGAGAGCCACCAACAGCCTAGAAGTCTGGGTAGTCTCTTGTGAATCGAGGTCTTCCTCAGCGGCATTACAGGTGTTGTTAGCGTTCCACTCGGTTCTGAGGGTGATATAATATGACACTACCATTCCTGCATTCAATATCATTCATTCACTTTGCAAGGTCGTGCTAGGTCTTAAGCTAGGGCCATGTCAGCTGCACTTTGGCTAAAAATCTAGCAGAGGTTGCTATACACCAAGGGCATGCCATCTGCCTTTATAGTGATAACCTCCCTTGTCAACCACGGGCATGTCAGCTGCCTATTGGTTGACCTACTTTGGGACAGTATCTTCATTTAGGACATGCTGACCATTCTGTTGCTCAAGCACAAGAACGAGGACACCGACAACCCTATCCCTCCAAGATCAGAACAGGATCTCTGGTAAATCCAAGAGAGATGAATCGCAAAGCATGACGATTCATGGCAGAGTATTGGGGGGGTATAACCACAACTTCTGACCTCAGTCTTGTTCCGGCAGAATTAGCTAGATCCTTTCCATGTCGTGTACAAAGCTTCAGAGTAATCATCCCAACTGTGTAAACAGTATTGCCGAACTCTACTATAGTCCTCTTAGGGCTAAGTGGAACGGTTGATCTCTTCCATACTCACTGTCAGCTCTGTCACCAAACAATCCCAACCACCAGGGTTTGATGGCCGTTTCTCACTGTTTTGACACTTGATTTGATCTTGATGGTGGCATGGATCTTTTCTCGAGGCTTGGGGCCCGAGTTAAGCTGCTTAATAGTCTGTAGTCTGGATTGCTATGACCTGATGGTCATTGAATGGTTTCCACAGCCTTGGGTTGCTCTTCCTTATTTTCAAAGCATTTATATAGCACTTTCTATCTACATCAGACGTCTTAAGTTATGATTGTATGGAACAAAACCCTTTGTCTAATCGAAAGCAAATATTTTGATGATGTTCCGTAGGAGTTCTATTTCCCAGCCTGGAGTGCCCTATGTCAAGAAAAAAGCCGAAGCTTCCTTGATCGAGCATGGGTTTCCCAACGATGGTTGTACAGGCACATTGCTCAGATGTTCTCCGAAGGTGGATAGGGAAATTGACGGACAGTGATCGTGACAAGCTGCGAACTTGGTGTATCTCCTCAAAGTTCTTGGACATTGCGAATGTGGAAGTTTCTCGATACCTTTTATGTACAGCTGCTCGTTTCTGGAAGCCTGCTACCCATGTGTTCCGCTTCAGAAGAATCGAATTGACTCCCACTTTGGAGGAAGTCCGCCAGATCTGTTGCCTGCATGAGCTTATGGGGCCTACTGTGTTTGTGCGGCGAGAAAGATACTCCTCAGTATTGAGTGAACTGACTGGCCTGTCAACTGGCGATTGTGGTCGTCAACTCATCTGTACTGATGGGCCAACTCCAATGTTACAACTGGCGTACTTTGACAAAGTGGTCAAGATGCGTACCTCCCTGGGTGATGAGCTATGGCTAAAAGGCTTTGTGGTCCGCTTCTTAGGCGAGCTAGTTTTCAGCCACGGTCGAACCGTTGTGAACATCGAGGTTGCAGAGATCACTTTGGTGGTGGTAACCCATCAAATGGACTTGGCTCCAATTATCCTTGCAGAGACTTACAAGGCCTTAGACCGGTCATTACGCTGTTGTCGACATTTCTTTGGCTGTAGAACTTTTGTACAAGTGTGGTTGGCCGCTCATTTGGGTGTGGAGATCTTACACCCTCAACGGTCAGCTTTCCAATCTTATTGCCAAAGCAGTCATGCTCGTACCCTTACATCAGTTCACAAGGAGTATAAGCGATTGGAGAGCTTGACAGAAGATAAGGTGACCTGGCGTATCATTCCTTCGGTAGCTCATAATTTCGAGGCTTTTTTCAATACTGCCGATATGTAGCTTGTCATCTTACCAGGGCTGACCGGTGGTGTTGAGTATCATCCAATTCGGGTGATGCGGTAGTTCGGATACCAACAGGATTCCTTCATTCAAGGGATAATGCCAGCTCGCTTTCAGGAGTACCCTTTGAGCACTTATGCCATGACTAAGGAGCTATCATGCTTGTTAAATGGCTCCATTCTATCGGATAGCCTCGCAGTCATAAAAGGGAAGGGTTGTTCAGCTGATTATGAAGCTGAAATTGAAGAAACCTGGCCGATCTATGGAGCACCTCCAAGCCATACACTATTTGCCAAAGCTAGAGGCTCTAAGAGGTCCACGGATGATGCAGAGTCTTGATATCAGTGTCATATTATTTGTTGAACAGTAGAATCACTACATTGTATTTGATTACTATAGTTGGATCATTGAAACACTTGTATCAGTTTAATTAGATGCTAATGGTTGAATTGAAGCTGGAATTGTCATGACTGTAACATGTGCTTGGTTGGTCCAAACTTCCGCCTTTTCTTCCTGCCAACTTGGCGCTGGGGTGTACCCAGCAAATAACCGAGAATATTCTTTCGATTTTGGCACCATAGTCTGGACGAACAAAGCCATCATAGGCTTTTGTACCTGGCAGGAGGGATCCCAGTATCCCATCACAGATTCTATCTGGATGGACGAATCTCGGTGCCACCCTTTGCCTTTGAATTCTGAGCCTGACTGGCAGATTCAAGGCCCATTTCCATCTTCCTCTAAACTACCGTACGGAATCTAGATTGTCCCATCCCAGATTCTATCTGTACGGATGAATCTCGGTGCCACCCTTTGCCTTTGAATTCCGACCCTGACTGGCGGATTCAAGGCCCCCCTTTTTCATCTTCCACTAGACTACCATATGAAGTCTAGATTGTCCCATCCCAGATTCAATCCATATGGACGAATCTCGGTGCCACCCTTTGCCTTTGAATTCCGACCCTGACCGACGGATTCAAGGCCCCTCATTTCCTTCTTCCTCTAGACTACCATACGGAGTCCAGATTGTCCCATCCTAGATTCTATCCTTATGGACGAATCTCGGTGCCACCCTTTACCTTTGAATTCCGACCCTGACCGGTGGATTCAAGGCCCCCCTTTTCCTTCTTCCTCTAGACTACCGTACGGAGTCTAGATTGTCCCATCCCAGATTCTATCTGTATGGATGAATCTCAGTGCCACCCTTTGCCTTTGAATTCCTACCCTGACCGGCGGATTCAAGGCCCCCCATTTCCTTCTTCCTCAAGACTATCGTACGGAGTCTAGATTGTCCCATCCTAGATTCTATCCGTACGGATGAATCTCGGTGCCACCCTTTGCCTTTGAATTCCAACCCTGACTGGTGGATTGAAGGCCCCCCATTTTCATCTTCCTCTAGACTGCCGTATGGAGTCTAGATTGTCCCATCCCAGATTCTATCAGTACGTACGAATCTTAGTGCCACCCTTTGCCTTTGAATTCCGACCCTGACCGGCGGATTGAAGGCCCCCCATTTTCTTCTTCCTCTAGACAACTGTACAGAGTTACGATTGTCCCATCCCAGATTCTATCTATACGGACGAATCTCGGTGCCACCCTTTGCCTTTGAATTTCGACCCTGACTGGTGGATTCAAGGCCCCCCATTTCCTTCTTCCTCTAGACTACTGTACGGAGTCTAGATTGTCCCATCCCAAGTTCTATCCGTACGGACAAATCTCGGTGCCACCCTTTGCCTTTGAATTCTGACCCTGACTGGCGGATTCAAGGCCCCCCTTTTTCATCTTCCGCTAGACTACCGTACGGAGTCTATATTGTCCCATCCTAGATTCTATCCGTACGAACAAATCTCGGTGCCACCCTTTGCCTTTGAATTCAGACCTTGACCGGCGGATTCAAGGCTCATTTCCATCTTCCTCTAGACTATCGTACGGAGTCTAGATTTTCCCATCCTAGATTCTATCCGTAAGGATGAATCTCGTTGCCACCCCTTTTGTTTTTGAGTTCCTCTTTGAACGGACGGAATTAGAGTCGTCTATCTTCCTCTTTTCCTTGGGTATATAACCCAAACTGTCCTGTTGGTAGGTTTGTCTACTTATCACACCTTATCCCGCAGTTTGCAAGTCTTATAGTTTTACCCAATGCCCCTTTCTTCGGGCTGATACCCCAAACTATCCTGTTTGGTACCTGTCATCTTGTTCGGAGCGGATTGATACCCCCAAAACTATTCGGTTGACATCCGTCATCAGTCTTTCTTCAGTTGGCGAGTCTGATGTCTTGCCATGCATCCTTTCAGGCAAAAAGTCTGCCATTTGCCAGGTTCCTCTGTCGTGCGATGAGCCTGCTAGTCGTGGCATCCCTTGGTACGAGTTTGGAAATGCCTCGCGCTCCCCTGCGTGAGCTAGCAGGTTACCTGCTCGTCATCAGCATCATCCTTTGCATCAGCATCACCTTCATGCATCATCCAGACATCAGGGTCAACCCTTTACATCAGCATCATGCATGGCCCCGAATCATGACTTTCGATGTATCCACTGAATAAGTGGTTCACGCCCTCATAGTAAAAACTACTCTCCGCAGACTCAAGCGAGGTGTCTTGTCAACCCTGAGCATCGGCCTCGGTTCCATCCGTCCCTTGACCTCACTCAGGGAGGGGCATCTGTAGACACCCCGATTTTGCAGTCAGTTGGCGGCAGGGCCCTTTGGAAGATGCTCTGGTTGCAACCATCATTCCTAAACCCTAACTCCATAGAACCCTAAGCCTACTTAGGTCCACACAAGCCCATAGGCCCACACAAGCCCACTAGGCCCACACAAGCCCACTAGACCCACTCAAGCTCACTAGGCCCACTCTAGGCCCACACAAACCCACTAGGCCCACATAAGCTCACTCTAAAATAATCCAAGCAAAACCCACTAGATTAAAACCAAAATTAAACAAAACCCACCTAAATCAACCTAAATACAGTTAAAACTCTAATTAATCAAGTGAAAACCCTAATTAAAATCAAAATCAAGCAAAATCCACTTAAAATCCTAATTAATCAAGTGAGAACCCTAATTAAAGTCAAAACAAAGTGAAATCCATTTTCAAACCACTTGAATCCATTTAATTTCAAAGAAAACCTAAATTAAACTCAAAAACCCCTAAAAAACCTTAAAGTCATTCAATTAAGTTAAAAAACCTTAATTTAAACCCAAAACTTTAATTAAAACTACAAAACCCAAATTTAAGCTAAAAACTTTAATTAAAATCCAAAAACCCTAAAAAACCCTTAAAATAATTAAATCCATAAAATCCTAATTTAAAACTAATTAATTAAACCATAAAACCCAAAAATGATTAAAATACAAAAAACCCTAAATCATTTAATTAATCCCAAAAGAAACTAACTTAAAATC